>ML783392.1:385756-417547 GCA_009831015.1 Picea engelmannii | reverse complement strand
CAATCCACTTTCCGAACAGGAAAGCATCTGTCCAAGATGGACTATTTTTCAATCTTTAAAGATGAATGTCTTCAATAATGTTTTCAATGCTCCCTCCTAACTTGGAGAGTCATTTCTTCCTTTTCAAATAAGAAGGAAGTTGTTTCCATGAGCTCCATATTGAGTATGCAAACTCTTTCATCTTGGATAGAAGTTTTACCAAAATGTCTGCTTATCCGCACATCTGTGGAGATATGTATTGGAGAATCATTTTCTCCTTTTTGGACTTCATCATGGATAATGTAATGCTTGATTTCATATGTACTTTAGTCTGAAACATTATGAAGGCTTCATGTAGATTTGAACAATAGAGTATATCATAGTTGGAAAACTAGAACATATCTATGTGGCACTTATTCTGTCATCATGAGATCTGATCTACTGAGTAGTCATCTTGATGTTTATAGGAAATATTCACCATGGTTCTGCTGTGTACTGGAGGTTCTCCACCAAGTTATCTTATTCTATCTACATACATGAGTCTCTTTCTGGTATGCCTCAAAGTCTTTGAGATTTCTCTTCATACGCTGTTTATTCAACTTCTCTGGAGAACATTCTTTGCATTCATCTGATGTAGAGTTCCGACTCATGGGTATTGCGGATGATACAATGACTCATGTAGTGATATGTCTGGTGTACTGGAACAAGTAGTCATCATAGTCTTCTCCCTCCATCTGGGAGAACCTCTAGTTCTGGATCTCACAATGCTTTCATTCACAAGTTTTCCATACACTGTTCTTCATCATTACTTTCAGTTCTTCTGCTTGATTTCTTTTAGTGAGTTCATATCAAGCTGGTAATCTTGTGATTCTTGATACAATGACTGGTTGTTCTAGTTCCTCTTTCTTTCTTGGAATATTCATGTTCTTCTTCATGTTTTTCTTTAGCTCTTGGGTCCATGGAGTTTCTTATATATTCCATTCTCTAGAGATTCCACTTCTTCCCTTCATCATAGGATCACAGATCTGGATGAACAACCAAGAATACTTTAAGGCTTCTTTTCGAAGAACTCTTCTTCTGTGGTTGAACTGAATACGTATTGTCTTTCATGGCTGCTACCATGGATATATATATTTCATCATCTTCAATGGATCATAGGATTAGCTCCCTTTGAACCCTTTCTTCATGTAAGAGTGCATATGATCGACTCCCTCCATCTGACAGAATCCACACTTCCGTCTTGTTGTCTTCTACAAAACGTCATAAGTCTTTTTCCAATTTCCTCTCGATTGCTGCCATCTTTCTGTCTTTGCTTCTACTGAGTTTCTTCATGATTGATTTAATAGCTTCCACATGATTTGTATCTCATCTTTTCATGTGTATTATCTAATGACATCCATTTCCATCTTGTTTTTTCTTCCATAGGTATAGTTCTTCTTGGAACATATTATAGATATGCAAGATATGTACAGAGACAATGCAAACAAGATATGTACAGGGAATAAGAAGAGTGTTGTTACCTTTTTAGAAGAAGAAGTCTCTTTCATCCTTCTTAGTCTTCTTTGTAGGTTCCTTTTCTTCGGCAATCGATGCTTCATGTTTCTCTTTCCTTTTCTTTATCTTGGGACACTGATTCTTGTAGTGACCGTACTTTTGACGGTTGAAGCATTGTACTTTTGAAATGTATTTCTCTTGATTTGGCTTCCTCCTTGAACCAAACTTCCTTTTGTTCCTGAAGTTATTGAATATTGCTATGAAGGCTTGATCATCGTACTTCTTTTGGGGTTTCTCTTTTTCATTGATCCTTGATTCTTATTGAGTATAGAAATTCCAAAGTTATTCAAATGTTAGGTACTCCTTTCTTGTGTTCATGCTTGCGGCAAATGCATCCCATGTCTTGGGAAGACCATTGAGTACTATGTTCACCAATTCCTTCTCTGAAGTGATCTATTCAATAGCTTGTATTTGATCTCTTAACTAGGAGATCCTCACAAAGTATGATGTTATGTTGTCGTCCTCATTCATCTTCATGTCATGGAGCTCATTCTCCAGACTCATAACTTGTCCAATGTTTCTGACTGAGAAAAGATTTGTTAGGGCATCATACATCTTCTTTGATGAGTCAAGATGGGAGATGTAGAGTATCAAGTGGTCTTTTATGGAATCCACTATGATACTCATGACATTGATGTCAACATCTTTGAACTTCTCCATAGCTGCAACGTTATGCGGTTCCTTCTCTTCTCCTTCTTCAAACTCTGGATTCACGTTCTTTCCTTTCATGATATCCAGTACTTTATTCTTAGCAAGGATGAGGTCGATCCTTGTCTTCCATGCTATGAAGTTATAGGCTCCATCTAACTTGTTCTTAGACTTCATAGAGTTCGTCATGGTTGCTTGACTTGGTCAAACCCTAGATTTGACTAGAAATTCAAACTTCATGTCTTGGCTTTCTGAGAGTACCAGGAGATGCGCTAGGCTAGGGTACATTGATCTATCTGGAGATTAGGTCAATCCATTCACTTAAGGTTCCTCAATAAGAGGTTTAGGGTGTCTACAACTACACCTGCTAGTAACCCTAGCTGCAGTGTCTTGGAAGCTTTTTCTGCTAGTAACCCTAGCGACAGTTCCTGAACGAGCTCAATATCCTAGCGACTATGTTTCCTTCCAGCATTTAGACTGAATGAAGGAGGTGTGGGCCCATAACCTGTTAGAATATAGAATATGGTGTGCTCGTTTTACCATTGACGATACCCTTGTCACCCAACCATAGGCCGAAGCCACCCTCCGAGCACCTTAACCTTGACTGATAATTTCTCTAGAAGAAAACCCTAGGCTAGATATCTAAACAAAGGGTAGCACACCTTTCCCCAAGGATAGTGCATCACAAAAATCTGATCAGATAGTCCAAACCCTAGCCAAGAGATATTCAAGCCAATACTGAAAACTTGTTGTTGTTGCAGCTGCACCTGCAACTCTCCTCCACATGTGCGCACCAAACTGGGAATTGCAGTGCGCACCAAACTGGGAACTATAGTTCTGAGATGCTGTCAAATGAGAACTGGCACCCTGTATTTATACTAGTTCTGCCAGATTTGCTGGGGCCGACTTCTCCTTCTGGATATGTGTATGTTCAGTATATTATTATTATTTCTGACTGACTTCTTCTCTTGGAGGCTAATAACCTAATATAAATTATCTTCTTGAGCCGACAAGACTTCTAGGGTTATTAGCCAACTCATTAGGGTTTTCTCTTGCTTTCCGGAGTCTTCTATTCTCGTCAGGTTCACACGTGGAGGTAACTACCTCCCGCAGCTACCATAATATTAACACATGGAACCATGTGATTTGGATGAATTTCTTGGAGAGAGACTTTTCCCTTTTCGATATTGTTTCTAAGTCAAAGTATGAGGGGAGGGATCCCCCTTTCATGTGATGGATAATGAGATGAGATTCTCCCAAAATTATCAACTCTTTGATACGCATCTGTTATTTTGTAACCCATTAATAGTCCATAGGATTTTGCTTGATCATTTGTCAATTCTCCTAGGTTCCATTCATAAGACTGTTCTAGTTTTCCCCTAGGGTCATAAATGAGCCCTTTAAGCACCTTCCTCCCCAATATTTTCTTTTGAAACTCCATCAAAGAAGAGTAAAATGGACTGATTTTTTTTTTCCATTGCTTGAATTTTTGAGTTGTTAAACAAAGCTGTCGGTTTGATCTTTTGGGAATTGAAATTTTTTTCTCTATAAGATCTAGATTGAATTTCATCCACCAATCCCCTTCATTGCTTGACAGTGTTTTGTTTTTTGATGTTTTCATAGATTTTAGTTTAATATGCTCTATCAAAAGAATCTTTTCTCTTGAAGCCACTTGTTTTGGAATAAGAAGGGATTATTGGAAGATGGATTCATGTATGTCAATCCAAATATTATAGCATACAAATTTGGGGAGGGCCATCCAAAAACATTTTAGCATGTGTTTCCCTTTTAAGGATCCCTAGTACTATCTCTCCCATTTTTCAAAGTGTTGTTTCGAATTGTTTGGCTTCAAATATCTATGATGGATACCTTATATAGCACATCTCCACACCTATTATGTGTAATCACAATTCAAAAAGAGGTGGAGTGTTGATTCTTCTTTCCTCTTGCATAAAATGCACCATGACGACCCTTGAATACCCCTTTTGTGTATATTTTTTGTAGTTAAGATTTTTCCATGTAACAAAGTCCAATAGAAATTATTAATCTTTGGGAGCCCATCTATGTGCCAAATTTTTCCCAAACATAAGATTTTGAGAAATTAAGGGTGTTGACCAGTTGATGTTGATACCCTTGTTTGACTGTGTAATGAGATTTTCCCCATCCTCTTTTCTCTATCGCTGAATTTCTTTGTGGTGCACGTCCTTACAACATTTTTTTCATTCGGTTGGCACATTAGTTGAGGTGTGTTGGGTATTTTCCCAAGTTCCAATTGAGACAGTTTCCTTCTAACCATGATGAGATGTCATACAAGGTAGATTTTTTCCTATATTGAAGCCATAGTGTGATTGGATCCAGTCCAGGGAAGTTTAGAAGGGGTTGTTGCTCCATTATATTGTCTTTCCATAAGTTGATCATCCTTCCATTCCTTGAGATATAGGTGATCATATCTTGAAGGATTGGATGAAATCTCTAAAGATGTTTATATATAGGATCCCAACCAATTAATTAGAGAGTGATATGAACTTATCAAATGAGATCCTTCTAAATATTTCCTAAGGAGGATCCTTTTCCACCATTCATCCTTCCTAGAGATCAGTCTCCATAATAGTTTAGCACCCATTGCTAGATTCATAAGAATTTAATATTTTATTCCTAGACCCCCATGTTCTTCTGGGGCTCGAACTATTGTTCAATTACCTAGTGAAACTTTTGGGAGTTAATTTTACCTCCTTGCCACAAGAAGGTTATGATCTATTGTCCCAATAATGAAGTAATTCCTTTTGGAGCTAGAAGGGATGAGAATTGGAAGATAGGAAAAGATGAGAGAGTTGACTTGATAAGAACTAGGGTTGAGCCAATGCATGCCCCAGTGATTAAAATGTTTCTTAATATTATCTAAGATTGATTTCCAATGATGGAGGGATGGGGATTTGTTGTTGATCAACATCCCTAGGTTTGTGAATGATGACCAATTTTATTTATATGAAAAATACAACATTCTAGTGATTATTCTAAATATTAAATAACTGACATTCCAAGCATACATTTAGCATGTATTGTAGTTGATCGATCCACTAGAGACTTGCAGAAATAAATCCAAAACTTTCTTAAACTTGGTTTCCATAATTATAGATGCTCCTCCCAATAATATCGTATCATCAACAAATTGTGAGTGATCAATACTTTTGATTCCTCGAACTATCTTGAGTCCTATTATATTTCCCGAAATCCTTTCGTGTTCTAGTTTCCTTCTTAAAGAGTCTGGCATGATGATGTATAATAGAGGGGAGAGAGGACAACCTTGACGCAACCTCTCGCTTATAGAGAAAAAATAATATGGTATTTTGTTTACCAAGGGGTATATACTGGGGCCATTGTTACATGATGCAATCCATTGAATAACGGAATAACTGAATCCAAATTTGGATAAAAATTGGAAAAGGAAGGAGTGACTTACACTATCAAAGGAATTATCCATGTTAATTTTGATGGCCATTCCTTTCTCCTTATGAGTGTTGCTTGATTGAATGGCTTCTTGTACTAAAATTATGTTATCCACTGTTTGCCTATGGGTCGTGAAGCCTCCTTTATTATATAAGATGAGCTTCAGCAGGAGAAGATTTATTCGGTTTGCAATAATCTTGGATAGAATTTTACAGTAAGCATTACAAAGAGAGACGGGCCTAAAGAGAGAAAAGTTGGATGGATTTTTTTCCTTGGGAATTAATGCAAGAAAAGTGGAGTTTATGACTCCTCCCATTCTATTTTATTTATGCACATAACCAATCATTCTCAGAGGATATCCCTTGATGATGTGCCATCATGATATGTAGAATCTGATTGTGAAACCATCAAGACCTGGAGCTTTTTCCATGTTGAAATCCCAAATAATTTTTTGTAATTCATCATTTTGGACTACCTCCATTAGTTTCTCATTATCTTCATTAGATACTAGCTAATAAATGTGTTCTAGCATCTCTTCGACCTTTTCAAGGTTTGGAGCATCTCTTGCTATGTATATCTCTTTAAAGTGGAAAGCGACGTCTTCTTTAATATCTTTAAAGGAACTTAGGACTATTCCATCACCTGTCTTTATCTCCTTGACATTATTCCTCATTTCCCTTGTCCTTGCTTGCTTATGAAAAAAAAGGTATTTCAATCTCCCTCTTTAAACCATAAACTGTAGGATTTAAGTCTCCATGTGGACTCCTCATTTTTGATATCCCTATAATGATTAAGAAAGACCCATTTTCCTTCTTCAAGTAATTGAGGGGTAACCGCCTTGTATTCAATATTGATTTGAGATTGTTCTAAAATAGATTTAGTTTTTTTAACTTCTATGAATGGAGAGGATTGATTTGATTTATCCTAATCCTTGACCGCGACTTTAGTCAATTTAATGTTTTTCTCCTAGATCAATGTGGGGGATCAAGTTAACCATGTATTCCAAAATTTTGCAATGAGATCCAGAAAAAATGGGTCACGCAAGCAAAGAAGATCAAAATGGAAGGGAATAGGACGATAATAGGGAGGTGGGTGAATCTTTAGGTAGATGGGATTATGATCAGAATAAGACTAGGGGGCGATACAAGAGGAAATTAGAAGTGGAGATTCAAGGAAGGAGCTATGAATAAGGAACGATATAACATGGTAGTGATGTGGCCTAGTCTTGTTCTTCTGTTGGTCTAGGTGAATCTTCTCAACTTGGGTTTGACATCTAATAGATCTCCCTTGGGGATGAAGTCCTCAAATTTTTCTTGAAAGGGGTCACGAGCTATACTTCCCCCTCGCTTCTCGTTTTATTATAGAGTTGTGTTGAAATTTCCTACCACTATATTGCTCAGCCAGTTTTCAATGTCACATAGGGCCTTTAGAGTTTCCCAACATTCCACTTTTTATCCACAGTTGGTAGGAATGTATACATTAAATACACTGAAAATTTCTCCAGATTGACTATGTTTAAGTCTAATGTACAACCAATGCTGAGTGCCAAAATTTTGTTGAATTTGATAGATATATTTTTTCCATAAGGTGCATAGACCTCGTGATTCCCCTCTATAATTTACCATTTTCCTTCATTGTTCTTCCAAAATTGCGAACTTGGTTTGAGGACATTTGATGTCCCCAATTTAGTTTCCTGGAGTACAAGAATGGTTGGTTTTTCAAGTTGTACCAATTCTTTTAAAGATTGCTTCTTATTCCTACTTCCCAAACCCCTACAATTCTTGGAAACTATCTTGTGCATCATTTCTTACTTAGTTTTTGAGATACCCCTCTAGGGGGGATATGTCCACTTGCAGATTTCATAGGCATGGATCCCACTCCATAAATTTACAAGACTTTCTATTTCTGTAAATCTTTCTCTTTTTTCGTTTCTGTTTCTCTTCAATATTTTTGAGCAGGTCTACCTCATTTCTTCTATGTCATTCTTCCCATAGGGTCCCTCGAAGGTTATTAATCAAACTCCATTGAATATTGAGAATCATCGACATCCGAAGCTTGGGAAGAGGTTTAAGGATTTAGATAAGGGGGGTTCTCATTTCCTTAATTTTTTTCCTTATCCCTTTCAACATTCTCCATATTTTCCCCAAGGGGATCAAAGAAAGCTTCCCCATGCTCAATGTTTTCTTCTATTTGTTCTAGAATGGGTTCACCTTGTGACAATACTACATACATGTTCTATGATTTAGCAGGGCCTTCATTCTGTCTAACATTATTGTTAGGGTTGTTTTCAATTCTCTCCATTCTTACTTCATTGGGTAGATTCGATGATTGTGCTTGTACATGAGGGTTTATGGGGGGTGAAATTTTAGATTTTGTATTCATTGTGGAACTAGCCTAGGAGTTGTTATTCTTCCTTCTTCAAGTTGGTTTCCATTGTTCATTTGCATTTTCGATCTCTTTTTCTTCGGGCTCTTTCTTTGGACAACCCTGGTAAAAAATCCCATACTCATGATAATGACAACATTTGACCGAGAACTGTTCATAGTCCACTTGATGCAAGTATTTCCAGTTCGCAAATGATAGAAGGATTGATTCTGGAAACCCTTTTACTATATCTACTTCAATGCACAGGAAAGAACCAAGGATAATTTTAAGGATGAAAATTTGTATTAAAATATAGAAACATGGGATAATATTACTAGTCCTTAATATGCAAAATGTAAAATGTTTGGCAATAGTTTTCTAAAAATATTCAAAATTTTAAGGATTTTATATAATTTCTATAAATTTTTGGCCTTTTTTTTAGGTAAACTAATTTTATTCTATGGAATTTGGGTGAATCGTTTTTAGAAAAAATGGAAATTGGTGAATATGTTTTTTTGAAAAACCATGGAAAATTATCCCATTGGAGAAATTTAACCCCTAAAATCATCTATGGCGGGCATAGGAAAACATATGGTCCTTTGGTATTGCACACTCTATATATTTACCCAAATCAGTTACTACAGATCTTAGTGCTACATCATTCCAACAATGAAGAGGTAGGTGAGGAAGCCTTACCAAAAACAAAACCATAGATGGGATGTCATTCTCTAGGTTGAAGTTTGGTGCCCATCTATTCATATACATACCCCTGGTTATGTAACATCCCTAGTTTTAATCACTACAAATTATAATGTAACTGTATAAATGTGATTTAGGTTGGTTAGATGATATGTTTGGGGCGAAGAGGCCATATTGATTAATATGGCTTAGGGAATTTTTTTATTAAGGCTATTGTGAACACTCCTAGAGAAGATGAGAGTTCTTGGAGACCCCAACTATGATATTCCTGGACAACCGAGTGCACTAGAACCCTGGAGGGAAGTGGGAAGGCTTGAGGGATTGTGTTCAATGAAGAAGTGAAGAGGGATCCCATTCCTGGGTTTTGCAGTTTGTGGGGAAGAGAATTGGTGGATTGGAACTTCTGTTGGAGTAGAACCTGGGTTTTAGGTTGCTAAATATGGAGAGTGGACAACCAAGAGGTCTATATTTCCTTGTGGACTCATAGCCTTAGCTCGAGGGTGGCTTGTTGTTGAGAGAAAATTAGCAACAAGACTATGACTTGGAGGAACATCCTTTGTACTTATGCAGTTGGTTATTTTATAAACATATAAGTTTTGTGTTGTGTTTATTATTTTAATTCTTCCATGTATTTGAATATTTAAATGTTGTGTGTTACTTGAACAATTACATTCATGTTTTAAAATATGTTGTTAGATGCATGTTAAATTATGGGCTTGCTACCCCTTCGCTTATTTTATATGTATGGGGAATTTTAATTTTTTTTTCTAACAGAAAGGTACATTACATGTTCCAAATAAGTACAACCTACTTTGGAAGCTAAGATCTCGATCTTCTTTGAGATCAAATTGGAATGCATAAAATCTTCGTCCAACAAAATAGTGAGTGATGTTCCCCTTAATCAAGGGTTCCCAATTTTTTTGCTACTAGATTCCCATTTCTCCCGGTGAGGGCCATAGTCCCGTGAATTGCCCGATCATACCTTTAGTAGCCATATTCATTTTCATGTGATAGGATGGGGATAGGAGAGGGATTTTAGGGGTAGTGTCTTTGTTTTTGACAAAGCGTAAGGGAGTTGATTTCGACAACTACCCTGAAGAGTCTATTGGAATATGAAAGGCTTCATTATTCGAAAGAGTAGGGGAGCTGCCATTCCCCTTAGAAAGATCTAACATGATAGTTAGAACCACCGAAATAATATAGAGTTTCTGCAGATCACATAAGGGATTCCACAAAACTAACTATTTATTATAATAATATATTATTAATAATTGTAGTAAAATTATATATTAAAATGTCATGATTAATAATTTAAAACTTAAGTTAAAAAGTTATTCAATGTAATAAAGTTAATTTATTAATATTTTATATTAGAATATGCTTTTGAAAAAAATGCTTCTAAGTGTTTTAATTGTTGAAATTACACAACCTATTAAGAGGTAAGTTATTGTTTCATAGTTGGAGATGTGAAGTTAATATTAACTAAAGGCTTATAAACCTATTGTTTTACAATGCCCGAGATTACACAACCTATTAAGAGGTAAGATATTGTTTCATAGTTGGAGATGTGAAGTTAATATTAAATAAAGGGTCATAAACCTATTGTTTTACAATGCCCGCTTTGTAAAAGAAACCCATATTGGATGAAAAACCTACCCATTATTTAGAGATTTGAACTTGGGTGGGGTGTAATACCTACCCATTCTTTAGAGATTTGAACTTGGGTGGGGTGTAATAATGCTCCATTCTAATCAATTTAGAATTCAACCCATTTTTTTTAAGTTAAACTTTGTATTAGATTAGACATTTTATTATGTTGTAATTATAGAAACATTATGTTAATATTTATTTTCATTTTTTCGTAGTTAAACTTTGTATTAGATTAGTTATTTTATTATGTTGTAATTATAAAAACATTATATTAAATATTTTTTTTTATTATGTATTCACATTAAATACTTTTAGAAAAAAACGAATAGATATATTTCAGTGTTTCTCTCCGTTATTTAGTCCATGCCTTAAGGTTGTAGGACTATTAGTAAACGATTTTCTCACTTGTATTAGTTTGTCCGCAAACTTATGCATAATTCTTTTAAGTTTTGACAAACTAATACATAATTATTCTAAGTTTTAACTTGAAGATATATTGAGTATTTTTGGTTGATCAATAATTTCGGCTAGAATTCTATACATGCTTTACCTAAACCAATGAGAAATTTGTTCATCTTATTTGGCCTCATATCGAAGCATAGATGAACCAAAAGCCTTCAAACTTAGGAAACCATATATGTATTTATGATAGGTAAATAGTCATAAATAGCAAGTGGATTAATGCTAACTTTTAAGTTAGCATTAATTCCAAACATTTAATGTTTGGCATTTGTAGTTCATAACTCATAACAATGTTCAAGGTCGGTGGCGGTCTTGTGTAGTGGCAGTTGATGAGCGGCCACCTACCCTCCACTTGGTCACCTTCTCTCCACTTGGTCATTTGCATGTAACCACTTGGTTGATTGCATGCAAGGGACTTGCAGTATTCTGCCCGTATTTTATCTGTTGTTCATGAAATTAGTTCAGAGCGATACCTGGACACAACACCTTCCTTGAGCTTTGGCTACAACACTGCACCTTCCTTCCCCACACGAGCAAGAATCGGCTTCATCATCCCTTCCATCAATCGGCTTCATCATCCCCATGAGCTCAGTAAATCTTGTTGTTAATCTGCAGAAAACATCCCTCCATGGCAGAAAACATAAATTCACGGAGAAAACATAAATTTAAGACTACTTGCACATAATTTATTTATTTTCCTGCCTGTAACAATTTATTTTTACAGAGTACTTACCTCATTTCCATGCCCTTTTATTTAGGGCCGAACGACTGGATCACGAGCATGGAAACAGTGTATAACTCTGGCATCATGTCGATTTTGAAAATCTCGTCGACAACAGAATTTCGACTCCGACGACACCCGCGGCTACTCGTATCTTCGCCTGTCGACCAGTCGTCTGACAAGCTATGTTTCAAGTTGCAAAGCCTTTTTTACGGTTGGCATTCAATACTTTTGCAGTTGTACATATTGTAACCCTGTATTTTTTAATGAAACTGTACAGGAAACTATGGGTTACGCGTTTTCGGTGAATATTTCTCCAGTTGATGTTTGAGTTGCTGTAGCCCCTTAAGCTTTAGTGGACCATTATCTTTCCCCAACAAATGCTTACAATTTACATATTTTACACAAAATTTAGCCTGGTAGATCAGTTCAACAATGATATCAATAATGAAGGGAATTGTCATGGCTACAATATGCAAACAGATTCAATATGTGATTAGACAATTGAAACTGAGACAATTAAATAACCGATTTTTTTTAGAATTTTAGAAAATGACTCTCCTTAGTAACCGTTGAATATTGTTAGCACTTAGTAAGTGTGGCCTCGTCCTTGGTCTTCAACACATGGCCCTTGTGAATATTCTACACTTGGCGATAATCTAGTCGCAATGTGTTGGTAGTTATATTCGACAGGTATTAAACTTAACTCTTATGTCTGTAATTTGAACGATCCATTAAGTAACCTCTCTCAGATAGATAAGATACATCTTGGAAATCAGTGAGACAGAGCATACCTTATACTCTCCTCCTTTTTACAATTTGAGTAGTAGAATTATCTCTAGATCTTTTAGATTTTATACATATATAATAATCTCTCTATATCTATCTATCTATATATCACTTACTTTAATTATTTAGTAAACGAAAAGTAACTGATTGGACTACAATATTCATAGCATTAATCCATTGTTAAAAGACAATTTACAGCTAAATTAGTTAAAAGATAACTAAATTTGGATCATAATATTTGGAACATGACTATCTTCACCAATCACAATATTATATCGAATTTTTTTTTTTTTTTACATATAAAAATTATGTTCTTAACAATTTTTTTAAATAAAAAAAATTGTAAATTTATATACCAACAATGGGAACATGGATATATCAGAAATGCAAGTGCAGAATTAGGTTTGAACGGGAATTTCGTTTCCGGGTCAATTTAAAAAAACGATATCTCAAAAGCA
The DNA here is from genome assembly GCA_009831015.1 of Picea engelmannii. Lineage (NCBI taxonomy): Eukaryota > Viridiplantae > Streptophyta > Pinopsida > Pinales > Pinaceae > Picea > Picea engelmannii. The sequence continues at coordinate 404,776 of ML783392.1, read as the reverse complement.
TATCATTTTTTGTGATGAAAATAGTCACGGTGAAGAAAAAGAGAATGATAAGTAAAAAACATAATGGAGTGATATGAGCCAAAGGATCATGAGAGTGCGTACCACGAGATGAGGCTAAAAATATGGCTACATGTTGAAAAATATTTATATGAAAGAAAAAATTGTGCAATGGAACATAGAGGTTTGTTTGCATTAAATGTGAAGAATAGAATTTTTGAAGAGAGAATTTTGTAGTTTTGGTAGAAATTATAGAATATGGACAAGTACATAGATTTTATAATAGTAATGCATAGATTTTGAGAATATATATATATATATATATATATATATATATATATATATATATATATTTCAAGGTGATATATAGAATTTGAAAGTCAACCGGTGTATTGGATGTCTATCATTTTTTTTATTGTGTTAAATAATTTGAGAAAAATTATATTCAATTTTTTCTGGAAGGGAAACAGTGAATCAAAACATTATCAAAACATTATCATCTCAATCAAAACATTATCATCTCTGTAAGTGGAAACTTTTCACACTTCCAAAAAAATATGGAGGATGGGGTCTGCGAAATATTTTCAATTTCAAGAAGGCCTTGGTTGTAAATTCTCTTTGGCGTGTATTAATGCGTGATGTTATTTGGCATAAAGTGACAATTGATAAGTACCTTCCCCATATTACAATTAAAAACTGGTTCGGATCTCCAACTTTCCACCTAAATACGGATTCCAGATTTTGGAAAGGTTTATTTAAATCAGTCAATTTGATCACACATTGGTTAAGATGGTCGTCGGGTTCAGGTCTTCTCATTGCTCTTGGTAGAGACATGATCTTAGGAATGGGTGATAAGTCTTTCATCTCTTTAAATCTTCTATCTGAATTAACAAGGCACAATATCACCTCTCTGTTGCAGGCGAGGAGGCTCACGGACCATCACTCCTCCTCCTTGTGGATCTCGACCAGTACCGATTTAGGCCTTTCAGGAGTTTTAGAAGATGAATGGAACCAGTTTTGGAGGGCCCTTATCGACTCAGGTGCCTATCTCCAAGACAAAGAAGATGAACTTTTGTGGATTGGAGGCGATAATTCGGGAATCCTCACTGTAAAGAATACTTATCATGCCTTTCTTTCAACTCGAGGATTAACAAAATTAATAGGGTGGAGACAAGCTCTATGGAAATGGGACCTGCAACTCAAAATAAAATGTTTCATCTGGTTGGCAGTGGAGAATAAGATCTTAACCTGTGAAAATCTAAAAATTAGAGGTTGGGAAGGACCTTCTCGGTGTCATCTCTGTCTTCAAGATATTGAAAACACCAATCATCTCTTCATTCATTGCTCTTTTGCATAATCAGTGTGGGAGAGATTGGTCACAATTCAGAGTTTCAAAAATTGTTGGAATGGGAATACCTTGAATGAGTGTTTTAAAAACTGGGTGGAAGAAAAGTTTGTTCCTACAATGATTGTTGCACACATCTGTTGGTTTATTTGGTTAGAGATGAACTCAACTATTTTTGAGGAGACTAAGCCATCTATCCACTCAGTGATTTATAAAACTTTAGGCCTTCATAAAAGACAATTAAAATCTCAAAAGTCTGCCCCTTTGTGTTCTATTATGATTTCTTCAAAAAGGGTAATCACCACAACATAGTTTGATGGAGTTGCCCAACTAGACGGCTTAAAATGTGGGGTTGGTAGAGTCTTTAAAACTCCAGACTTAAGAGTCTATAGATGGATTTCTAATTGTAGGAGAGGCACAAATACTAGAGCTGAGTTAATGGGAGTATGGGCAACACTCAAGTTGGCTTCACATCTGTCATTCCAGAGACTTCAAGTCCTGGGCGATTCTAAAGTAGTGATTGATTGGCTTTCCAATAGAGGTAGACTTCAGTCAAGTACTATTGAGGGTTGGAAATCTAGAATAAAGGATCGAATCAAATCCTTCTTTGACATAAGTTTTGAGCACATCTATAGGGAATATAATGTTGAAGCTGATCATCTCTCAAAGCTTTCATTGAGGGAACCAAAAGGCCGGATCACGTTTTACCAATGGATTAATGGGGTTGAAGGTCCCAAGCAATTTCTTAGTCTATACTAAGTCTATAGTCTTTCAGTTGGAATTTTGTTTTAGATAGCTTGGTACTTATCTACTAGCTATTCCAGTGTATATCATAGAAAGTTATTTCCCTCTTAGTTTGGTTTAGTTTTGTCTTTTGATGATCTCTTCTAGATACTTTTTTGTTTCGACACATGTGATCAAAATTGTAAAAGAGAATGAGTTTCCCTTGCTTTTCCATTTTGAGATTCCCCGTCCCCTATATCGATCCTAGTCATGGATTTTGATGATATAAACAAATTATATTTACTAATATAATTGGACAAATTTTCTATTGAAAAAAATATAAAATTTGAAAATAGAATTTATAAAAGATGAAAAAATAGAATTTAAAAAGACCATGCATAAAATTCAAAGTCAATTTACAATTATATAAAATTCAATAACAATTCACAAAATTCAAAGAGACAATGTACAAAATTCAAGGATATTGCATAGAATTCAAGAAACCATGCACCAAATTTGAAGACAATCCACAAAATTCAAATATTCATGATGACACATGGGAAGAGACGAATTTATTTAATACGTTTTGAAAATATTTTTTAATAGTATATTTTTATAATTTTACACAAAAAATTTTGGTTTTCAATGAGTGTTTGGAGGGTAGAGAGGAAAGAAATATTTCGGAACAAGGACTTAGTAGGTTTTAAGTTAATTTAATACTTACGCCATAGTGTTTTATCTCACAAGATTTTTTCCTCACGGTAATCATAATTTCTATTTCTTTTTGGAGGGTAGAGAGGAAAGAAATATTTCGGAACAAGGACTTAGTAGGTTTTAAGTTAATTTAATACTTACGCCATAGTGTTTTATCTCACAAGATTTTTTCATCACGGTAATCATAATTTCTATTTTTTTTTTCAGGTTGTTTGATTCTTTTATGGATGTTTATTGTTTTCATATTGAAAGAAATAAAGAGTATTTTTTAATGCTCCACCATTTTAGAATTTCTTATTTATCTAATATTTTATATGGTTTGAGTCAACTTCTCAATTATATAACCTGTTGATCGAAATTGCCATTATATAGACATACGTTACTATATATTAGTATGCAAATTTATCTCTTAATTGAGTGACCATATGGAATGGTGTTGTTTGGTTATGTTGTAATTTATGTTTATTAAATTTAATAAACGTATTTGGTATAGTAGGATAAATGTGTACTCTAGGGTAATGGGAATGAAAACTTATATGGAAATTATTTTTTAATGTTTGATTAATGGGAGGTAATGGATTTTGTTGGGGCTTGATTTAAGTATAAATAGTGATAAGTTTATCATATTTATGATATTTTTTGGTATTGACAATTTCAAAAATGTTAGGAGACAAAATAATTTGAACTTTGTCACATTAAAAAGGTTGAAGATGAGAAACATTTTCTCTTAGATTATTCAACCTATATCTAAATTAAATCTCAATTTTAAAAATTGTCACATTACTAACCTTCTTAATTTTGTAATTCAATAAAATTATAGTAATATTGAAATACTTATCTTAATATTTTTCAAGCACAAAAATAAAATTCTAAAATAACATAAATAATCCTTTGCCCTCCTATCAAAGTTTAAATCAAATGCATATTGCTTTGGCATAACCAAGAGATAAATGAGAAGTTAAGTTCGTTTGGTAACTTCATTTAAAACATAATAATTTAATCTAAAGCAGAAGTTATGTGTTGGGCGGATAATAAAGTGTTACAAGATTAACAAGGCTGCATGGCAGTGTAGTCCTTGCCAATGAGGTTAGAAAACAAAATGTGGAAAATGGGGTTGAAATGTAAATGAAACGAAGTGTTCAGTGCAAAATGTATATCACGGAAATGTTGTGTGCAACATGTATATGACGGAACATGGGGCAAAAGTAAATGACGCTTGGCAGGGAAAACACCATATATATTTTGAAAGTATATAGCAAACATATATCTTTTGAAAGTATATAACAAACTACAAATTTGTTGACAGTGGAAGAATAATTTTGGAATTTAAATGCATTTGTGAACATGGGGTATATGTAAATGGTGCTTGCATTGTAGAGCACCATTTATTTTGAAATATATAAAAAAACAAGAGTTTGTAACATATAAAAAATTAAATGTAATTGTCAGATAGAGCGATGAAAGATAAAAATAAAAATATGTAACATATTAAAAATTAAATGCATTTGTGATAAAGACTAGTGTAAGATAAGAATAAAGTCTGTAACATATAATAATTTAAATGCATTTTTATTTGAAATATGTCAAAAAATAAAAGTTTGTTACATACTACTGGAAATTTTGAAATATATAAAGAAATGAAAGTCTGTTACATATAAACCAGAATTTCAATGTGTTTGTCATGTAGACTGGGATTGGGGCTCTCGCGGACCATTACAGAAATATGTACAAGAAACAGTATTGTGGAAAGAAGATAGAGTGCAATACCTGCAAAAAAATAAATAAATGGAAAGGTATAAGTGTTTGTCTATACATATATATTCAAGAAACTGGAGTAGGTGGGTTGATAAAAAAACAGGATGCGATCAGTAAAATTACAGTGAGGGTACATTTGAGCCCTTTGGATATTTGCTTGCGGCTGTCATTTAATTGATGTCGCCGATGACTACGGTTTCAAGGATGTCCTCGACGACTACTGGAATGCTGACAATTGCTTGTTGCCTTTCGTCTGTAACACCCTGTTTCCCCCAATTTGTAATTAATCATAAAATAGAAATTACCATGCTAATGCATGAGGACAATGTAAATGTATTATTGTTTGAGTTGCCAATGATTGACTATGGGGGTGAAGCCTTGAAAGTATTGGCCATGATATCACTAGAGGAAGAATTTGAAAACTATAAGAGAGGGTTCATTATGACAAATAACCCCAAATTTCCCTTGATGAGGATGACAACCTCCTTCAGATCCCAAGGAAAGATATCATTTGATAAAGAAAGGACTGGTGGTTGAACAATCAACCACCCCCATAAATGGAAACATGGGCTGTCATCCCGAAGTACCGCAGTGACCTGCAGACCTGAGCTTCCTTTTGAAAAAAGGAATAGGATAGGTCAGTAAAAACATTCCAGGGTAAGAGGGATACACACGGGAGAGGAGACACCAGACAAAAAAAAAAGAGAGAGCGTAAGCTCACAAGGGAGATGCATGGAGCTCTCCAGCGAGTCACGAATGGAAGGCTGTGAGCTTGATGCCAAGGAGCATCTAAGAAACCTCGCTGAGGCCATAACTAAGAGAGAAAGCTCTGAGTTACAAAGAACAAGACCCAAAAATAAGCGAAAACGGTGGAAGAACCCTTGAGAAGTGTGAGAATTCCCTGGTGATATCATGGCTTGGCATGGGGGTGGCCAGAGTGCTAAGAGTGAATGCCTCTAGGCCTATGGTCGGGTGTAAGGATGAACACCCACAGTCAATTGGTTGGCGGCAACCTGTAATAGATAAGTGATTTCCTACCCTATGTAATTTAGCCGTAATTGTGTATGAATTGGTTATACTGCGTATGCCTTCAGGAATGTGAATGAATGCTTAATGGATATACTGTATCCCTTCTATTTTTGCGTGATTGTATAATTAGGCAAGTAAGAAATTATATGGTTCAGACATGACTTGTTCTCATAAACTCTTGAATTTTGTAGTGTCTTAAGCTAGAGCCACGAACTATGAGCTCGTTGACCTTAGGCGTAGTTGCATGTATGATGGTTTACTCACCTAGTCGTTCTGAGTCCCTTGGAGGACGAAGTTTGTTAAGCTCATGAGAGGTAGTGCATATATGCACAGGTTCTCTGCGATCAAATAGAACCCCGGAACCCCTTGATGAAGGAGCATAATATTTGTGTTGAAGACTCTTCTAAGAGTCAAGTCCAGGAGAAAGAGCACAAATCTCTCAAGTCCTCCATAGCTGACGGAGCTCAGGAAGGATAATGAGTTTCAAATACCGAAAGAGAGTACCCTTTCGTTTGCTAGATGAACGGATGAGATCCTTTCGAAGGATCTAAGGTTTGTCCCAATCGTTAGATTGGAGGAAGGAACGAAGGCGTTAATACCTTGACGCCTTCAGCCTTTGCAAGTAGCGATGGGAACCAGGACCATAGATTCAAGGACCTATAGGAGCTCTATTGACCGTCGATCTTAACCCTTGCATAGGCAGGAGAGTGGACTCGACGAATTCCTGAAAGTCCCGAAGTATTCGGAACCGTCCATCGTCACAGGACACGTGGCTGTCGGTTGGTGTTTCAGCATCCGGGAATCCAGAGGATAAGACCCCTCATCTTCGCAAGTCATGAAATCTCAGTATACGAAACCCCGATGCACTCTGAGGATGAGATGGTTTAACGTGAATAAGTTTCATTGTTTCAGAATTCGGGAAACCAGAGGGAAAGACCCCTCATCTTCGCAAGTCATGAAATCCCGGTATACGAAACCCCGACGCACGATTAAGACTGGGTGTCTTTCAACACCCTTAAGCTCAGGAGGGATAGTGACCGTCAGATCCAAATCAACGAGGGTCATTGATCTCATACACGAAATCCCATATCGAAATTCGGATATTGGAGTGACAAGAGATTTGGAGTCGCTGCATCATGAACTCCTGGTTCATGAAACTTCAAAAAGATATGGACCGTTGGATCCTAATCATTGAGGATCGTTGGATCTCGTACGAGAACTCACGTATCGGAGTTCGGGGAATGGAGTGACCAGTGGCTTAGGTCGCTGCATCTCGAACTCCCGGTTACCGAAATATCGATACAGCTAGGACCGTCGGATCAGGGGGAGATTCACAGCCATCGATATCATCGAAGGTAAGATTTTGGGTTTCGGGGTTTGAAGAGTTGAAAGACTTGACTCTCTTACATCGCTGAGTCATGAAATGCGAAAGGCGACTCTTGGCTTGGCCTGTGGTCATAACCAATGATCACATGGAGGTGGATAAGGGAAGAGCTATCTTGCGCTGGGCCCCCATAGGAATTCAGGGATTTTATCCCTTGAAGAAGAGCAAAAATTTTATTTTTTCCATGGTGGGTGTTATTCCAGATTCTGTACTTAAGGCTTAGAAGTACAGTGTCTAGGCATCCGAAAGTGAGTAAGGGGTAGAGAAGGAAGAAATCTCAACCTTCGACAAGGGGAAGCTAGGGTTGATTTCTAGGTTATTGTCTAGCTTCCAACTGTTCCTGGATGTTTATGTCCCTTTCAATCGTTGCCCATGAATGTTCCAGTTCGACCCGGGTAGTGGTTGTTTTAAGAATAGTATAAAAAATATTCAAGGCAATATGTGTTTGATTTGATAGTCCGGGTTCAATATTAGGTTGTCTTGTCACAGGGACAGTCATAGAGGAACAAAAAAATAATAAAATCTCAATACTTTTTAGATGTTGTCTCGATTTCGGTCATATAAAGGAGAGTTTATAGCCCCGGTAGTGAAAACAGGGTGCAAACCAAAAGCCCTTTCTCGTAACTGAGTTATATTTTAATAAATGTGTGTGAGGTGTAAGAAAACATTAAGCTGTCTATCATGTAAGGCTCCTATCAAGGGAGAATCTCACTTATAAACAGAATAAGAAAAAGATAAAAAAATAGCCCGATGAAGCATAAAATATATATAGAAATCTAAAATGTTCACTGGTCTTATACCTGCTGATAGCCGGTACAGAGGAAAAATGGTAAACAATATAGAAAACTAGAATTTATTCACTATAGTAGAGGTTGTACTAAATTATATCGAAACATTCATCAGATGCATATATGAAATGGAATGAAATATGAAATATAAGGAAACAAACTCATAACACATTCGTGACGGAATCGAGAATCTTCGGATTTTCTTTGTATTAACTCTCGAGGAAAAAACCTCTATTACAATCGACCCAAAAAGGTCCAGCCTCTTTTTCTTCCTTCTATTGTATATTTATACAAATTTACATATGATGGAATCCCAATCGTTCCAGGATTTGCAGTTACAACGAGAAGGAGATCAATCGTTTCATTTCTTTATCCTATGTCTTTATTTGGTACCAGAAGCCTGCCCTCTCGCATGCTCGGTACAAGTGACACATTTTTCCACCAATTGAGATATCAACCTTGAAGGTTCCGCTTGACAATTGGCCTAAAAAATGTAACAATCTCTAACTAATTGCGGCAACCTTTCTTCCATGTGTCGGTCTAGGGTGTCAATAGCGCACAATTTCACACTTGGTTTAATAATCCATTTATCTATTTGAACTATGTCTGCCAGAGTTACTTGTGAGACTTCGGTCGAATCTCTTTCTTCTTTCTCATTTATATCAAGTGAGAGTTTCACCATATTCATTTGGCTCAACGTCTCAGCATTACTCTCGCTATCAATGCTTAACATATTTCCATATATAGAACCAAAAGCCTCTTCACAGGATTTCATTACCTTCTTGGCTTGAAATTTGCCTTCTGATATGCTGTGTTCACATTCTTTCAACCAAATATTATCTCGGGTCTGTTCCAAAATGGAAAACTTAGAACTTTTTCTCGATTTCCTGTTTGGTGTAGCTATTATAGCCTCTTGAAATGCGACCCGAGCTGCTCCAGCTTCTCTCTCTCTGACAGATAAGTTTTCTAATACTTGATAATTAAGCAGACAATTGTCCCGAATCAACTCTACCTTGGCAAGTAAACTTCGCCGGGCTGCAGAAACCTTGCTTCGAATCTCCATAGCCTGGGACTGGTATATCCCGATATTTATAACTTAGCTTTCAGTGAACTCTAATCTAACCTGTAGCTACTCAATCAAGTCTTTTTTCTGGCCTACCTGTATTTGACTGGTCTGAGCTACCAGCTCTGCTTGTTCGAGCTTAGATTTGAGCAGCTCAATTTCCTTTTTACCGGCCATCCTTGCTTGTTCTATTCCTGTGTTTTCCTGGTCTTTGGCAACTTTTTCTGCTGTGGCTAGTTTAGCTTCTAAGGTTTTGATGAGGTGATTTTTTCGCTTCAGCTAATTTTTCAAAACCCCGACTGAAAATTGGTTTGTCGTAGCAAACGCCCCTAATGTTTCGGCTATTTCTGTCGTGAATTCTTCCTTCTTCATATCTTTCCCATCAGTCAACATCTTAAATTTCTTTGTCGTTGATCCTGCTTCTTGATAGAATTCTCTTTTTACCACAACTTTTCTCTTCTTATAAAAAAAGAACTCATTTGGAGGGACCTCTTCCATCCTTATAGGTCTCAATTCTTCATTGAAAATCCACCCTACGTCTATGATCCCTTGAGTTCACTGTAAGGGAGTAATGGAGGCAATGGGATCTCCGATTTTCTTAGTTGACTGGCCTGGAGTGGTAACTGGAGTCTACTTTTTTGGTGGATTGAGAGTTTTCATTTCTGGTTTCGGACTCCTAGTTTGGTCTCCCCTGTCCTGGTGTTTTTCTTGTCTGGGTGCTGTATCTTTGGAGCCTTTGGCTTCTTTTTGCTGTACCTCTGCTGTTATTGGATTCTCACCCTACAATACTGGGGGAAGACAACTCCATCGATGTTCTTGGAATTTTAAAACATCAGCCCTCTCTTCAGGTGCCAGGGCTTGTATCCGAGCCAAAACCTCAGCATAAGATCTTGTGCCTCAGAAAATGTCATCTGAGGGTGAATTTTCATGTTTGAACCTTTTGAGCCCGCAACTGGCTAAGTGATTACTTACGAACCTCTGTGGATCGTTCTTTTTGAATTCAACATGAACCAATTTCAGGTCCTCCAGGGCTGTTGCCTCAGCTTTAGCATGCCTGAAATCTAACAAAGAATAGGAACTTAAATGAATAGGAAAAGATGGCCATACCTTCTTAGAATATCCCTTAAGCTCCTTGCTTATGCCATCGATTACAGTTTTTCTGGCAATCTCACGGCAAGCCAACCTATCGGGTATGAATAATGGTAAGGCATTCGAAGGAACAAAAGTGTCGAAAACCCTGAGATATGAAAATTTTGCTTCCACGTACTAGTCGGCTATACTGCTAAGATTTACCATGATACTGTCTAAGATCCTGGGTGGCGGGTGGCCAAAGATAGTGACATGCAACGGTACCATCACCCAGCTAAAGATTTCATACACAAAATCTGAGGCTTTGTCTTCCCATATCTTTGAATGGTAGACGTGGATGGGCTCAGCCTTTGATGGAGTCCAGCTCCAACTCATCAAGGGAAAAGGTGTCAGAAAACACACGATGTCCATGATATACGCGAACATAAAGAATGAAGAAATATTTCCGCTCTCCCTCTATGCTCGATACTCTGTAACTCAACTGGTCAAACTATCAGACAATAGTTTAGCCCAGTCGAAGGAACAACCTTCGACGACCGTGTGAATTAGAGGCACCCACTGAAGGAAAAAATGTGTGGTGTCTTCTCTCCCATGTAATCTGCAGGTCATCATAGTGATATATTTGAACTGTGGTTCCAGAGAAGCTATTGAATATATACCATTACTGTCTGCCCTGAACTTCGCAGGGTGTGAAACCCAATCTTTGATTAAACCAGACATAGCCTTGTCGTATTGCACACATTCCTTCTGTTTGAAATTATCCAGGAATTCGGCATTGTAAACAAAGTCTGACATGGCTGGAAACTTGTCCATAGCTTGCAATTGTTTGGGTCTGAAAGTCTGAATGGTGACCCTCTGCTCATTGACGATGGTTCTGGTTGGTATATCTACATGGTCTAATGCCCACCGGATCATATCGTAGTAAGGGAGTAGATGTGGCCTAGCCGCTACTTTATGCATTTGAGCCTGGACGACGATCTTATACTTGGTGATCGGGTCGTGTTTTTCATTTTCACTGGAATCATCCGAAACATCTACCAATTCGGACTGTAGAATCTCAAAAATATATGACCAGGTCCTGACAGAGTCGACACTTCGAGGTGAAGTATCAGAGACATTGTCTGAACCTTGTCCTGAAACCTCAACATTGGATTTAGACGCTTTTCATGGGGCCATGGCGGGGGATTCTACTTTAGCTCTCCTGCGATAAAAATATGTATACATACAGAAATTAGTTCACTTGCAAAAAGTTGGCTCGGCGTAGAATAAAAATGAAATTTGTGACAACAAATAAAATATCCATGCCTTCAACCATTTAAAACTAGGTCGTCCTTAGGAACAGAACGGTCAAATCGTTCTTAAGTTGAGCAATAAAAACCAAATACTTACTTGTCGATTTGCCTCGTTTCCAATTAATGTCCTAGATTTTGACAGTTCGTAATGCAAGTTGGCACAAGGAAAGTTTAAAATTTCCTCAGAGACTGTGCATATTAATTTGTATTAAACCACTGGAAATGTTGGCTTAGCTTAATTAATCAGGATTTTTTTTAAATGTTAATTAATCTTTCGGCATGCGCCTCATCGAGAGTTTTCACTTTAACCCTTTACACCTCTAAAACCCGAGGTTGCGATAATTAGCTTTGGTTAATAAAAAATGTAACCATGATTAGGCGTTTAATTAATTACGTTGTTATTTATATCGTGACTTCGCGACTCGGGGCTTCGAAGGTATAACTTTCGAGAGGCTTGTATGCCGAGTTGCGAAATCACGAGATCGCGATGATATGATTTAATTAAATTGGAGGATAAAACCGGATTAAGTGTTTAATTAATTACGTTTATATTTATATCGTGACTTCGCGACTCGGGGCTTCGAAGGTATAACTTTTGAGGGAAAACATGTCGAGTTGTGAATTCCCGACAGAGCTTAAACGCGGCTAAACTTTTTACCTTTAACATTAACCCGGGTTACTAAAACAAGAATCTTGCGGTTTTGGCTATCAGGGTTATGATGGTAAGACTTTTGAAGCTAACAAACGCTGAGACACGAAATCCCGATGATGCTTAACTATGGTTTAGAGTATTTTTACTCTCGGTAATGATCTGGGTAAACTTTTTAAAACTAGTTCGTCATTTCGCCCCTTAGGACTTGTAAACTATGTGATCTATAACTCCCGACATGCGATAACAAAAAAAAATCTTACCTTAAGAGTATGCTAACCATCGCTGTTTGCATGATGAGACTTCTGAGATTTTGGAAAAAATAAAGGAAATATGAAAATCGACTTTCAACTTCAAGCATTAAGACATGAAACTTTAAACAGGCTAAAAAAACAAAGATGGCTCCAACAATGGGTATGTGACAAATTGGTATCAGAGCATGGTTACAACACTTGGCCTGCTTGGGATCATGTACAATTCACATAAGGAGATATTGTTATCTTCATTTTCTCTTCAAGGAGAAGGACTGCAGAATGAAACTGTAATTTGGGAATTTCTACGGAATTCTAGCAAAGGAATTATATTGTTCCTTTGTCAAAATGATAACTACTCTTATAGGAGTAGGGATGCACTAATCAATATTACTGATAAGACCTGAGTATGAATAACAGAGGTGGAATAAATTGTGCTATGAAGCTGCACGAGCCATAAAAGGGACATGAACTGAGTTGTTTTGTTATAGTGTGACGATGGCTACCTACTAAAGCAGGTAGAGTCTCTTGCAATTGAGATGGGTGGTTAGGTAAGAATTAAGATCCTCATGAAGAACTCCTTCATGATTTAGGAAATATGGTAAGGACTGGTAGGATCATTATAAAGTTATAATTACTACATTATTAAAAGACTGAACCCTGAGCATATAACTCCTCACGATTGAGAGGACTAATGAAAATATGTAGGGTTAGATTATCTGACCTATAATGGTTAGAATCAACAACAAGGATAATCTGTTTAAACAAGATTAAGAGGAGTATTTTGGGACTATTGCTAATTCCGAAGAGTGACCCTTGTTGGTTGTTCCCATAAGGAGAGGGTAACATCCATATGAGTTATGACTATGAGATTAGTCATGTAAGTAACTTAAAAGATCAGAAGAGATAACGGGGAAATTTTGTATGCCGAGTGTGCATATAGAGAACAGGGAGTGCATATAGAAACAAGCTTGTGTTAAAGTTTGAAAGCTCTGGAGGTTGAACACATAGGATGATTCCAGAAGAGTTGATGCCAAGTTCGTGGCTGGAAGTCATTGAAAATCTGAACGGACGGTGGAATTCTTGTAGGGAGGAATACCAAAATTCCGTGAACCGTTAGATCTAGTAGATCAGCAAAAAAGATAAGGATGATAACCTCTCATCACTCACAAACTCAGGAGGAATAGTATTTGTTAGATTGGAATCAATGAGAGTTGTTGATATAGAGCTTCGAGGTTTCGGCTATTGGGGAAATAGAAGCAAAGACTTTCCCAAAGTCGTGCAAGGTAAATCATCGATTCAATCAGGGTCATTGGTTAGTGGATGACTTGAACCGTAGATACGGTGAAATCAGATATTTGGGAGTCGGAGGTTTAGAAGTCAACGGGCAGAGTTTTGAGAACTCACATGTCATGAAATCTCAACATCCAACCTGAGCCATTGGATCAAGACAAACGGTGGATCGTTGATATGATGCATAGACATTTTGGGGATTTGAAATCAGGAGTTAGGAGGTGAAGACTCCGCCAGAATCCTGAAAGGTGGAAAGATGGGATTTGATCAGGACTGTTGATTGGAAGAGAGATCTGGACTGTGGGATCCAGGTTACAGGACCCTCGTGGATCAAAAGTTTGGGAAACAATGGACCCCAGGTTCCGAGAGAAGGGTCATGTGAATAAAAGAGACGACAAAACCTTAGCCTTGGTCTTTTGGGTTTTTGGATTTCGGGGATTGAGGAACCAGAGTTCCTTGCCACAGGAATCTTGAAATCGCGAAATGTGAAGCGACTTTTATTTCAGATCGTGGTCACCTCCGGTGGTCGCGTGAGGAGAAGGCATGAACTAGAATGATGAATACTTAGTTGTGTTCAATTGTACTTGAGTGCATGAGTTTAATGCATTGTGAATATTCATAATAGGAAGCCTGATATTAATACCGGTAAGGTATGAATGATATTAAACGTGCAAGTAATGCACATGTATGATGTAAGAGTATAAGTATACTAGAGGCCCAATATGATTGCCCTGATGAGTGAAATGTGAAACAAGTATTACTTTTGTCCATATTAAATGAATACTATGGAGGCATAGCTCACTCCATTCTGGGGAGTCATGAAATTTCTGTTCCAAATAATTGCCTGAGGGGAATGTATTCCATTTCCTCAAGAAGTACCAATATAATTAGATGAAAGGGTAAATGAGCAAAGATTCTCTCTTGTCATAATAAGAGACAAATGATTACGCCTTTGAGCATCGCATGAGAAGGATTGTGAATGAATATGAATTGACTGATCTTAACAGTAAAGATGCATGTGGGCTATGAAATATACATATGGCAACTGCACACAGGCTTACGATTATGAGTATAGCTAAGTACATCATGGATGTAAGTTAGCAAAAACCTAGAACATGTGCTGATGCATAATCTAGAATACATACCAGAAAGGTATGTCTATGTCCCTTAAAGAATGATTATTAACAAGCTGAAGCTAATTCGAGCTTGAGGCCATCATAGATAGTGATGGCTATGCAACAAGGGAGTTGCATGCCAAATGAGTTCCTGGTGGAGGAATTGTGTAAGGACTTTTTCAGAAAAGCAGAGTCACAACCCTGATAATTGTTGAAGGTTGGACAATGGGATGCAAGGCCTATCCGTATATAAGATTCCTGGATTACATTTTGAAAGAATCATGTAATTAATAGAAGACTAACAATTGAATATTGACCATTCCGATAACCGAATGGAAGTGTGCAGGATGCACATGTTCATGATTCCTTATGAGCAAAGAGTTTCTATTAAAGCATGCTGCAGTATCCCAAAAAGGGTTAGGGTGAGGCTTAACCAAGGCGGCTCAAGGAAAAGAGCAGGAAGATCCCGACAGGGAGTAGAATTGCAAAAGCAGAGAAGAGACAGTGAGTCCTTAGAGATAACTCGGCTGGGATGAAAAGTCCCAGGTGATGTAGAAAGAATTTTAAGAAGGGGAGAGCCCTCAATTCTTTCCTTGCTGTGCATTATGTTTTCTATGGGATGAGAAAGCTAGTACATTGATGAACGGAAATGTTTTGACACCATAGTGATGATGGTTGTAGTACTGTGAAAATGATTGAGAACTATTGTGTTGAACTCATGAAAACATTAAGGATAGTGTGATGAAGTACATGCGGATATGCTGGGACATGTTTGAAAATATTTTATTAATTTAAATGCTATGGTACTTTCATTTTAATTTACATGATGACTGATGTGCCTATGGTGTATGTCATATGTAGAAAGAAATAATATTGGAACTGTTGAGAAAGACAATTGCCAATAATGAACAACCTCAAGCAGAGGGTGACCATGGGGAGGCTGTGGTCAAAATATTGTTAACAGGACTATGAAAATCCCACTAAAGCACTGTTGATGAGGTAGAGATCAGAAAGAGAATGCTAGCAGCCAAGAACCGGTATAAAGATATTTGTGCCTATGTGGCACAAGGTATGAAGGGATTTGGTAAGAACCCCTTCTGAAATATTTTATTGTCTTAGTGTTATGCATGAACTTTGAAAGGCAGTTGTATGCCTTGGATACCCAAGTAAGGTATGATTCAGGAAGGAGAACTTGAATAATGGAGGTATGAACCTCTGGTAGTAAACACTATTTGTAACCATTGGGAGAATTCATGAACCGATATGTCATGAATGCATTGACCAATCAAGGAGTGCTTAAAATCATTCATGTGAAACTTTGAGTTCTGGTATACCGATTTGTTGTCATCATCGACCTATAGCAGGAAGCATGGTCCTATTGTAAGAATGAATGAAAACGAATAGGCCATGTGGTGGAGAGGTTCGTTAGGTTCCAACACACCATGGCCAAGAACCTGTCATAAAGTGTGACAAACTTGAAATCAATGCAAGGGTGCATTGGGTATGAATGTGGCCACAAATGTTGGCGCATTCATTAAAATCAATTGATATCCGAATCACATTTTGAAAATTTGGTAGGCTGGAATGATGCATAGGTAAGGGATGATGTATCCTTTTTCTTTGAATCCTCGAATAGATGAAATGACCTGGACTGTTAGTATACTTGATTTTCGAAAAAGGTAATGTACATGAAAAACTAACAATTGTTTGGCTGTGTAAAGAATGAAATTATAGGGAGGAAAGGGTCTTGGATATGGCAGTGTTGTAAGTCCATAAGCAAGACCGATTGCCTACTGATCCAAACTTCAAGGAATGGTATTTCCTTTTTGAGAAAGTAATTTAATTGTTAAGTATGCACAATTCTGAAATTGTTGTGACGATGTTGTAAAGGTGAAATAAAATGTATATGCATGGAAAAGATAACAAGTTGTTTGGCCGATTGAAGTTGAAAGTTCATGAAGCAAAGGGGTCTTGGATATGGCAGCATTATAAACCCACAAGGAAGGCCAATTGCTTGCTGAGCCAAACCGTTATGGGAAGGAAATTCCCATAATTATGAATCTAGTTCCTGTGTGGAACAAATATGAAAACAAATCGTGAGATTGGAAAATCTGTGGGTGACAGATTTGCAATAAAATTTTGAAAGTTAGAATTTATAATGATGTCTCATGAATTTTGTATACCTGTGATACAGGTGAGAAGAAAAGACATGTCCAGAAAGGACAGATGAGGGCTATCAAAGTTGAATATGATGAACATGGATACTACTGAGCCATGAAAACCCTGTGATAAGCCATGATCGCATGAAAATTATTGTGTTGAGGTAACACAAGCTGGAGGTACACCTCGGTAGAGCAAGTCTGAGGGACACCTCGACTGCAAGACTCGATAGAGTCTCTAAAATTTTCCTGTGTGAGAAAACCTTGGCAGGGCAATATGGATCACCCTAGGCACTATATAAAAATGAATGGGATGCCTGAGCCTGGGCCTGGAGGGTCAGTGACCACAAGGAAGAGGAGACCTTAATAATTCTTGTAAACTATTGGGATCATGCACACAGTGGGTAGTTTCCCGTGTGGAAAAACCTTGGAAAGGAAGATGAAATCATGATAGCTCTTGTGAACTATTGAATTGGAATCATGGACCCAATGGGTACGTCAAGGAAAGTGATGAGCATGGATAACAAAACTACCATGTGGATACAGATCCACAAACTACACAGATAAGTATTGTGCTAAGAAGTGTGGGAATTTCCTTTTGAATTTTGAACAACAGTAAGATGTTTTCGCACAAAATTGTGATTAATGTGCTTGTTGTCCAAGAATTATTGAAGGCAGATGATGAAGACTAAGATCCTAAAAGAGGACCTGACCGAGGACAAAGGTCAAGACTTCTGAAGTGGCTAAATAGAAAGGCATGATAGGTGTTTTTGAGAAAGAACACCAAGGACGATGTTCCTTTAAGGGGGAGGGAATTGTAACACCATGTTTCCCCCAATTTGTAATTAATCATAAAATAGGAATTACCATGCTAATGCATGAGGACAATGTAAATGTATTATTGTTTGAGTTGCCAATGACTAACTGTGGGTAGGAAATGACTAAGCGATTTCCTACCCTGTGTAATTTAGCTGCAACTGTGTATGAATTGGTTATATTGAGTATGCCTTAAGGAATGTGAATGAATGCTTAATGGATATACTGTATCCCTTCTATTTCTGCATGATTGTATAATTAGGAAAGTAAGGAATTATATGGTTCAGACATGACTTGTTCTCATAAACTCTTGAGTTTTGTAGTGTCTAAAGCTAGAGCCACGAACTATGAGCTCGTTGACCTTAGGCGTAGTTGCATGTACGATGGTTTACTCACCTAGTCATTTTGAGTCCCTTGGAGAATGGAGTTTGTTAAGCTCATGAGAGGTAGTGCAGATATGCATAGGCTCTCTACGATCAAATAGAACCCCATAACCCCTTGATGAAGGAGCGCAATATTTGTGCTGAAGACTCTTCGAAAATTCAAGTCCAGGAGAAAGAGCGCAAAGCTCTCAGGTTGATCCGGATTATTTTCGGCACGAAATGAAAGCGGAGATATAACAAAGAAATATTCAGAGATATTGCAAGAGAGACAAAAATATAACAGAGATATAGCGGAAGTAAAACAAGAGTCACAAATATACAGTAATACATGATTTCTATTAATGAAAGAAATGTACAGAGACTGTAAAAATACAGAGTGAAAGACTCGCTAGAATGGTGGCAGCTTATCTCTGAGAAGAGATGTGACGGCTACTCGCATTCGCAAGAAGATGATTACAATGAGGCTCTGAAGGCCTTTTTACAATAAGCAGGAATGCCAAAATTCCTAGACATCCAAAAACCTAACCCTAGGAGATGAAGCGCCAAAAGTCATGTGGGCCCCATTTGGGTAAGTTAGTACATCAATTTCCCGGGGTCGTAACTTTTGCATACGATCTCTGTTTTAGGCATGTGATAGCTCGTTGGAAAGGTATCGTTGAGGAGATTCATTTTGGGGGCTCAATCATGCCTTTGGATTTTATTGAGAACCTAGATCTTGAAAAACCTTCATTTAGGCCCTCAAAATGGCCCCGGAAGTTAAAATCTGCTAAAAATAGTAAATTACCAAAATTGCTAGAAACATGTTTTGGGCCAGTTGGAGAAGGTGGGTGGCCACCGATATCCACCTGGATCAATCCTCCCTCTTTAGGAAGCAATGTTCTCCATTGCGTTGAGTTCCCGGGGGAGACGGGAAAGCGATTGCTGAATCTGAATCTTGGTGATCTGCTTGCCTTACTGGAGAAGTGGCGTTGCTTGTCTTGTTGAAGGCTATCATGAACCTTTGGCTGGAAGGTTTGGGCCTTTTTAACCAGTCTGGCTATTTTAGATGATCGTGTGCAGAAGAAATCTTTGTGCTTCGTTGCAACCTTGTCGACCTGCTTCTGTTGGATGGAAGGTGCTTGGGCCAAAGCTGTGGTGGTTGCAGTATCCTTTTGTTCCCCTTTTGAACAGATTGT
>ML783392.1:367928-378088 GCA_009831015.1 Picea engelmannii | reverse complement strand
GATATGAGTGGCTTATAATATAGTAGGAAAAGAATTAGCCGATACTTGAGCTTAAAGTTTTACATTTACTAACATTTTTTTAATCTCTCATTATACTCATTATAGTTTATCGAAATTTGTATTTGGTAATTTTTAAACCTTTAAGTTATATTTTATAATATAAGAAACATCGAAATGTTTTACCTTTTTCAATTATTACAAATTTAAATAATAATATAATAAACATTAAAATGTTTTACCATTTTTTAATTAGTTTTACAAATTATATAATTTAATCTTATTATAGTTTTAAATCATTATTATTATCAATTTTCAAACCTGCCAAAGGCAGAGACTACGATGCCTTGCAACACTTGTTTAATTTCGTGTTTGAGTTGTTGGCTCAGGGGTTAATAGGTTTTTGGTGATATTTTGAAAGGCAGGGTGGTTGTTCGGATGGGATATGAGAAGAAAACAAGTGTTGCATCAAAAGGATACAAAATCAACTACCCTAACATGATCAAAGTTGACTACTTTTATGAATTACAGTTGTTAAGTTATTGAATCTTATTAATAGTTCAAATCAAAACTTAGTATGATATGTTCTCCATATTGATATATAATGAAATTCATGTGCTATGAATGAAATCATTCCTATTAGGTTAACACTGGAACTTAAATTACAATATCGTGTGCATAAAAATTTCTGCAATGTGGTTGCCATTAAAAGGTGAAATACTCTACAAGGTTGTTATAATATGAAATCATTCCTATTAGGTTAACACTGGAACTTAAATTACAATATCGTGTGCATAAAAATTTCTGCAATGTGGTTGCCATTAAAATGTGAAATACTCTACAAGGTTGTTATAATTAATTGTAAGTATGACATGTACTAGTGATAGGTTCCCACATGTCATGATTAAGACATGGCCATAAAAATTTTTAGTCAATGACTCTATGATTGTCTATATAGACAAAGTGTTACAATTGTTTTGGAAAAGTTGGCATTGTGAAAAGTAAGAGTTACTATAGCTTAGGGAATTTATTTCACTTGTGCTATGTTAGAGATTAATGTGGGTGAGAAAGAGCCATGATCTATCATTCTATGTTGGTTTTAGTGGAAGGACTACCATAAAAAAAATCTAGGAAAATCATGTTGAGTATGATTTGGTTAACGTTGACTGATTGACATTGTGTTGTTCCATTGCAAGTGTCACCATTGCTTGTTATTTAAAAAATGTTTTGTTTTATTTGTTATCGTAGGGAAATAATGAGGGGGTCCTACAAATACAAACACATTTGGTTCTTACACATACACACATATTGTTATACTAAAGTTAAAAGAAAAACTTCAATTTCTGGAAGAATTACATGATTTCCATATTCTAATACAAGTTTAGTTGTCATTTGCAATGATGATAGAGATATTGATGATAAAGTCAACATTAAGAATGTGATTTCAAGAATAAATAAGTAATGGTGTGATCTGATATTTCTATGAGATCTTTATCTACAAAAATCCTTCGATGAACATCTTTCATTGATGCTTAATCATGTGTAAACATGAGAAAATAATCATAAGTACAAGATGTAGGGGATTCATCTATGAGGGATGTATGAGACTTTTGGTAAATATAGGGAATTTTTCCACATACATTTTGATTTTTTCAATGAATATGGAGGGATGTGATTCAATTTTAGAATACTTTTTGAAATTGAAATACATTTGGAATAAATTATTTATAGTAGGAATATAATTGGAAGAGGAAGATCTTATTTATTACTTTGAAGAGTTCACCCATGTCTTTTGCAAATTGTTGAAACCTTGAGTGCCACTTAAGAATAAATTCAAATCACATTTGAGAAGATGTGTCATTGTTTATTATAGATTGACATATGGAAAAATAATTTTAGAAGAAGAAATGGATAATCTAAGAGTTCCTATGACTAAAATATTAAGGGTGAAGGGAAGACGAGGAAACAAAGAAATAATAACAAAAATGAAAAGTTAGATAGTTTAGGTAAACCAACAAACAAGGTGAAATTTTATTATAGTGATAGATTTGGTCATAATAAAAAAGAATGAAGGACAAGTTTGTTGAATATGCAATATAATCATGTTTTTTCAAGAAAAAAGAAGGCAACCGTTGTATAACATGAAGAAAAATAATTTTATGATTTTGTGGCATATTATGTGTAGTTAAGTCAACATATTAGTTATTTGATTCTAGATATTCAAAGTATATGATAACAAGAGTGATTGGTTTGTTGAGTTTGCAGAAGAACAAATAAAGTAAAAAAACAATGATTTTGGGATGGGAGGGAGCCCTTTGTAGATTGACATTGTAATGTGCAGGTAAAGATGAAAGGTGAGAACCTCAAGTTTGTGAATGCATTTTACATTCCTATTTTAAGTAATAAATTACTTTTAATTTGTGAAATTATAAAGAATAATTCATTTTTTGATGTGAATTTTTGGGGAGAAATATCTTTTTCTTTGATAAAAGGAATGGAAAGAAGATTCTATTTGTAATGAAGGAATTGGATGTGGATGAATAAGTGGAAGAATTAAATGAATTGGTGGACACTAATAGGAATAATGCCAACAATAATGCTACGGGAGTTTAATTTTTTAGCATCATTCCTTATGAACAAATTGTAAAATGGTGGTTAGAATGCTAAAAATCTATTGGAAGAATGAAATACCCTCATTTTGAGCCCCCATAATAACAATGTATTTTGTTTGGTTGAAAGGGGCCTAAGTTTCTAGGAAATGTAATACATTGAATATTGCAAAAAATAAAATGCATCTTTGGATGTAAGACGAACAAGGACAAGAGTTATAGGGGGCTATGATTCCACGAGAGAGGGGGGTCAAGGGGCTAATTCTTTATATTATGTTTTGTTTATACATCTTGGTGTTATTTGGGAAAAGTGGTTACATGAAATTCTTGGGGGGAAAGCCATGTGGTTCTTGATTTTCCATGTAAATATATAAACCCCTCTTTTGGGCCATTTTGGCATTGCTCATCTTTTGGTTCATCATTCATTCACTCTTCTTGCTCATTATTGTGTTTTCTTGGGAAAGAAAAATGAATCACTGGAGGTAAGAAACCATGGTTGGATAGATATAGTAATTGTTGTTGTATCCAACCATGTATTGGTTCCTACATGCATGATATGCATTGGCATGTGCTAAACCTTGTCCACATCTATGAATCTTGAAAGTTCCAGCATTGCTATTTCTTGACTAGAAGCCCTAGATCCCTAGAAAGAGGTGTAAAACTTGATGGGTTGCGTGGTAGTGAAGGGGATTCATTATTTTTGGGTGGTGTAGGATAAAGGGGAAGAGAGATGGTAAACTGTATTTTTGGCTGTGTTTGGGAAACTTGTGAGATCTTGATTGATTGGTTTGGAAAGCTAAGTGTCAGACTGAGACCCTTCCTTGTGGATTCATAGACATGGCTCGGGGGTGACCTGCTATTGATAATTGGAACAACATTGTATAAGGTTGGGTGGAATTTCCTTGATCTGCAACCAGTTGGTGATTGGTTTTATTAAAGACAAGTGCTATCTATCATGGTTTTCTTTGCTTGTATATATATTTCTACTGTGTATTAATTATTATCTCTGAGATATGTATTTATAATGTGCCTTCTTTCTAGTTATTGATGTGCATGGAATATGGTTCACTTATTTTATGGGGTAACATGAATCTTTATTATTGCATGCGATTTTAATGTATTTTTTTCATGCTTCTTTAATAATTAATCCAAACCAGAAATTCAAAATCAGTCCAATAAGTGCATTCTTGAAGTATTGTGGGTCATCCTACTGGTGGTTGGGTACGTTACAAAGTGGTATTATAGATTAAGTTAAACAATATACTTGTATGGGCCAATAACTGGTGTGAATTTGGGAGAATTCATGGTTACATACTTCAGTTTGAACAAATTTTGGGAAAAATGGTGAAAAATCATAGTGAAATCCCAAATTCGTGAGCAAATTTGAGTTTTAAATAACCCAAAATTGTCTAAGAGGTTTAAGGGCATCAATTGACTAGACTGTAGAGTTAGATTTGACTTGCAAGGTCAAATTTCATGTTTCAATGGATGTTGTAGAGTTGGGAAGAGTTCAAGTGAATCGAAGGTCGAGAAAATGTTTGATCTCAAGGTCAACGACCCTGATTCATTTTTAATAAATTTAAAAATTTCTAATGTTTTCGGAGTTTGGAAAGGTTTACTAGATCAACGAATGAGATTCATTTTCGACGATTGGGAAAATGGTACATATTAACGGTCTGGATTCATTTTCGGTTGTTGGGAAGTTGGATCCGATCGATGGTCGAGATTTATTTTCGAAGCTTGAAAGATAGAGCAAATCAACATTTGAGACTCGTAGGAAGAGTTGGACAAAGTTTGTTAGATAAACGACCGACATCATTTTCGAATGGAAGATCGACAGTCCATATTTGTTGGGAATTTAGTTGAAAATTTTCTAAGTGTTGGAGTTGGCGAAGAGAATTCTTCGACAACCAATGGTCAGGTCAACCATATTGGCGAAGTGTTTCACTTTTCGATCGAAATCGTCAATTACTGATGGTTAGGTTGAATGATTTAGAAAATTGTTTGATTGAGAAAGAGAAATCATCAATGGTCGATGGTGGAGGATCAAGTGTCAATACGTTTGGCGAGGTGTTGATTCATCTAAGAGAAATGACCAATGGTTGATGAAGAAAAGAGGAGGGTGATGTTGCATGCCACATCAACATCCACATGTCATGTCGCATCAACCAAGTTGACACCTTATGATGATATATCATGACATGTCATCATTTACGTGTCATGGAATATCATCATAGTTGCCACATCATGCAAGAAGTGGCCGATGGTTATGATGATATATCATGACATGTCATCATTTACGTGTCATGGAATATCATCATAGTTGCCACATCATGCAAGAAGTGGCCGATGGTTGACTCAACCAAATTGGAGAAGTGTTTTCGATAGTCAATAGGAATGGTTGATTTTTGGGTTGTATGAATTGAGAGAGTGTTTCATCCACCAATGAAAATAGCCAATGGCCAGGTCAGATGGTTTATATATGTGTTGCAGTCGGTTGGCAAAGGAAAAGGGTTGATGGACGACGATCGAGTCGACAGTGAAGATAGATCAAAACATGATATCTCACCTGATTTTGAGATCAATGACTCATATTTAAGGGATGTTATAATAGTAAAACAATCAAATTTCTATGAATTTTTGGGTTTTTGAAGGTCATGAACTTATGGGGAGATTTTGAGGCCCTAAATGACGTTTTTAGGAAATAAAAACCCACAAGAAAAGAGTGTAACGAGTACACTATGTCTTTGTAACTTAAATAAAATAACTCAGAGAGAGAAATCCAACAAGCTACCCTGGGTGAAAAATAGAGCTCATATGAAAATTTTACAGCTGAAAAAGTCCAAGTAAAATTTTGGCACCAATTTACTTCTAGAGGGAATAACTCCTTACTTAGAAGTCTGCTGGAGGCACAAGATTAATCTATGGAAAACTTATGAATGATATAATACCATAATGGAGCCATATTTGGAATTTGGGTAAGTAAATATTTTGCAGAATTAGGGGATATAAACATATCAGTTCGAGATAGGAATGCAGATTTGGGACATGGAAAACGAAGAGGGAGCCTTTAATCATGAGAGAGAAGTCAAATGTCAAAATATTAGTGTTGGTAATGTAGAGACTAAATCAAATGGGAACAAGAGTAGAGGAGAGCCATAAACATTAATAGAGAATGTGAGAAGCTTGAGAGTAGAAGTGCACAGTTGCAAAGAAGACAATGAGAAGATCATGATAAAACAAAATCAAATAAATGCTCAAATGATGAAAATCCTAAATCAGTTGTAGAGGCAAGAAAATAATGGATGATACTCAAGATATGTGGAAGAAGGAAGAAATCATGAAAGAAGAGATAACTATATAAGAACCAATCATTCAAGAAGTGTTAGTAGAGATCATAAACATCACTCACCTCTGTTGAGGAAAAGATATGAAATGATCTTACTCAAGCATTTTCAGATTTTGCTTGGCTAAAGAAAAATAGATGGGAATATCACCCTATCTTTATAGCCATCAAAATTAATATCCTAACTCACAAGTATTGATTACAAGTGCTTAGGATGGTTTTTTTTATAAATAAAATCTTGGTGAAAAATTCATTATTTATGTGTTTTTTTGAACATAACAGATGCTGAAATAAATATAGAGACAAAAGTAAAGACACCAAGTAGATAATCAAGACAGATGAGAAATAAAGAAATCCTTTATTTCATTCCAATTCATCAAAGATTCATTCTCTTTACAAAATTCCGCGAAGAAGTTTTGGACCAAAGTCAAACTTAGACATCCCCGATGAAACATACAAAAGGACCTCTGACATAAAATAAAAAAATGAACTCTAAAAGATGGATTAGCTTGCCACAGATTGTTTCCCACTCAACTCTGCACAATAGAATTTTTTAGTCATGAAAACTAATTCACGAACAGACAAGTCTACACAGACTATCAAAGATAGATCAACACCTCTGAAAAACAAGTGTCTAAATGATGTAATTCAACCCTGAATCTTGTTATCTACAATAAGACCCTGCTATCATAAAAAAATAATTAGGCTTGTGATAAATTAAGGAATAAATGAAAACTGAACTATCTCAACACAAAGTTAAAGAGCAGACCTTAATATGCTTCTCCTTCTATTCTCCCCTTGTTCCTCCCTTTCTTTTTTCCTTTAAGAAAATTAGAATTGGTTGAAGTAATTGAACTACTTCATTAGTTAAGTTAACTAAAAACTCAACCAAATTTTTAGTTAGGGGGAAAAGTAATAAATCATAATAAGGGTTTTAGATAAATAATAACTAGTAGGTGGGACCCCTTGTGACTCCTCTTTACCTCTATTGTTGGATTATTGAGAGGGGGGGTGAATCAGTAATAATGAAATTATAATCCTTTTTAGCCAAATATTCCAAGTGTTATATCAATGTAGAATTATTATCAAATAATGAGCAATAAGAGATGAACAATCACACACATACACAGTACACCAGTGTTTTATGTGGAAACCCAAAGTGAGAGAAAAACACTAAATGATTTTTCTTATATGTATTGAAGAATTACATTCATTGTAAGCACCAACTTCCTTTGTTTTCCAGCTGCAACTGGAAGGAGGCTCCAACCCCCTATTTTCTCAGGATACAACCTAAGGAAATCTCCAACTCACCAACTCTTTGTCTAAAACCATATGGAGGCTACAATCCCCTATGCTCTCCGGCTACAACTGGAAGGTGGCTACAACCACCTGTCCATGCCCCATCCAACTGCCTTGAGGTAGAAGTAGAATGATGGAACCACTGTCACACTATCACTGTGAGATATACCATTGTAAACCTGTACCAATAAAACTGAACCATGCATCAACCTGTACCTCAACTTGTAATCAACCTGTACCATAAACAAGTGCATCAACCATGCACCAACCTGTACCATAAACAAGTGCATCAACAATCCACCAACCTATACCAAACAATCTGCAATCAACCTGTACCATAAAAAAGTGTAACCAGCCATGTACCAAGTATGTATCAATCATGTGTCAAGTACTCATCAACTATGACTCATCAATATGTACCAACATTATCAACTATACACCTCATGTATGTGCCAACTCATCAACTACTTGTCTCAACCATGTACCCAACTTGTAGCTCAACCAAAAGCCCTCATCAATTTCAGCATCCAAATATGATTTGTAACTCTGTAATAAACTTGGTGTATATGATCACATACTTGCAAACCTTCCTTAACTTTAAAAACAAGAGACTAGCATTTTGATCAAACTTTTCTTTAGTCTCACATGACTAGTTTTGGATTAGTCAACACCCCTAAATTGAAATAATCATAACTTTGTACCTGTGATGAATAAATATATGAAACTGATACATGATGTTCTTCAGTGTTTTTATGCAATTCCTCCATGTTTCACTGCTTCGAACCTCTCAGAAAAGGAGTTATAGAAAGAATGTCATACCTTGCTGAATTCTGGCTTATTCTAGAGAGAGACCTTGTAGAACCTATTGAATTGAGATGAAAATATTACACAGAATACTACAGACTGTACTCTAACCAAGACATTTTTTATGACTGAATTTTTATCTGTTGTGAAGAATTTATGACGTTTTTACCCGAAACACTTGTTTTTGACTAGTTTTAGGACTAGCCAGAAACCCTATTTTCCACGGAGTGTAACTCCAAAAACACAACGACCCACAAGTTGAATTTTTTACCACAAATACTTGGATATGTTTCCTCAATGGAATAGAAATTTCACGGTCTGAATCATTCTAAATTTTTTTTTATTGCTAAAATGGTGAGAGGACCTGTAAATAACATACCTTAGAAAACATCATCAAAATAATTTATCCTTCCTTGAATTCCAGCCTTCTTTTCTTCACCTTCAACAAAAATTCAGCTTAGATATCATTTTTTTACCTCAGATAACTATAGGTATTCAATATTCTCAAGTGTGTCTAAAATGAGAGAGCCTTGCCTCTTATTTATACTCTCCAAGTAGCTTCCTTAACAACATCTTCTAGGTCACTTTGCCCACTTTCCTTATTTTAGGGTTAAACCACTTCTAATTTCTCCATTAAATTTATTATTTAAATAATTTATTTTGTATTCAATTTGAATTATAGTACACTCATCACTTCACTTTATTATTTACCTTCTAAAATCTATTAAACCACTTTGAGTACTTTGACCTTTTGGGGCTTCTAGATGACATAAGAGGGTCCTCCAACTTCGTAAGGCCATAACTCTCAAATCGTGAGGATTTATGTGGCATTACACATACCACCAGAAATGGAATGACATGTACCATACATATAGAATAGTATTACCTGCAAATATATCAAAACTCATACCATTATACATCAAACAAACTTGGGTCCATTACCTAAACATGGGTTCTCCAACTTCTCATGGCCATAACTCTCTAACCGTGAGGAGTTATGTGACGTTCCACATACCATTGGAAATGGAATGGAAAGAACTATCCATGTAGGATAGTTTCACTGAAAAATTCACCGACCTTCATCTCATTATCACACAAATAATCATGGGTTCTCTAACCATACTTCTAGGATAACTCAATCCGCAAAGTGTCTTCTCGTGAGGGCTTTCACCATAATGAGACCACTTTGGAGTTCATCCATTTCTACTTATTATCAACCATGACAAGACAATAACGAGTCATATTTACATAAAACAAACTTGGGTCCATTACCGAAACCTTTTTGCTACCGGGCTTTCTTCAAGGGTTGACATCAATGACAATCAACCTTAATCAACAATCTCCCCCTTTGGCATTGATCGCAACACTCTGATGAAAAACTGAAATTATGTCATGAAATATTGAAGTCATATCACTCATGCTCCCCCTGGAAACATGCCTCCGTCCTTTGCATCTCTGTGACCATTTCTCCCCTTGGAACCATGCCTCTGTCCCCTGCATCTAATGAATCTCTCCCCTTTTGTCATCAATGACAAAGGTATATTTCCATACAGGGTTTCTCCCCCTGAATGAACTGTTTTGCATAGGAGTGATAACTGGTTTGCATAGGAGTGATAACTGGTTTGCAATATTCTCTTTTGATATAACATTTGCTTCCAAAAACTTTGAAGTGCTTCACATTTTCTGGTCTTCCTTTCCATAGCTCGTAAGGAGTTTTTTCCGTGTTGTTTATGAGAATTACTCTGTTTTGAATGTGAACTACTATATGCACTGCCTATGTCCAAAAAATATCTGTCAATTTGAATCCATTATCATTGTTCAAGCCATTTATTGTAATGGTCTGTTCTTTCTTTCATCAATTCCATTCTGTTGAGGTGTCCTAGCAATGGAGAATTGCCTTTCTATTCCATGATTGCTGCAGTAGTCCATAAGTTCCTTTAAGGTTAATTATCCTCCATTATCAGATCTCAAGCATTTGATTCTTGAATCCATCTCATTTTCAACCATTTCCTTGTAGATCTTCAAGTTTTCAAAAGATTCTGACTTATTCTTGAGAAAGCAAACTGTAGTCATTCTTGTATAATCATCAACTAATAACATAAAGT
>ML783392.1:312651-350900 GCA_009831015.1 Picea engelmannii | reverse complement strand
CTTAGAAAGTATTTTCCAACAGTTTCATCTTCCTTCATCTTCAGCTATTCAAACTGTATTATGTAGGTTTGAAGCTTTGCATCCTTTACCTTCTCATTACCCTCATAACTGTTAATGAGTTTGTCCCACATTTCTTTGGCAGTTCCTAGATGCATAACTTTCACAAATTCTTATTCTACAAGCCCACTCAAGATAGCATTCATAGCCTTAGTGTTGAAGCTAAATTCTAGTTTGTCATCCTTATTAGCTAGCACAATTGGCTTTACATAACCAGTCTCTACCACATCCCAGACATCTGCACCTAAAGCCATTATATAGGCTCTCATTCTAACTTTCCAGAAGGCAAAGTTTGTTCCATTGAACAGAGGGGCCTTATTGGTTGACTTTCCTTCATGGCTTGGCATGTTTAAGCTCTAGTATCTACCCTTAGATAAAAGGGGGTTGGCTCTGATACCAATTGTTAGACAATTGAGAGGGGGGGTGAATTAGTTGTTTCCGTGCTTAAACAATTATGGTTCTTTTAAACTCTTTGTAGAGACACTGAATGATAATCACAATAATGTAGGGAAATAAACAATGGAACTTTCAGCATCATTCGCATATATGAGAAACATTGAGACAGATATTTCCTGAGGAAACCCATGCAGGGTAAAAACCTCTTTTTCTTTATATGATAAGTAATGGTTACATTCTTTACAGTATCATACATATGAGCACCAACTCATAATGAGGCTACAACCTCAGCTTTGCAAGCTGCAACTTGCTGAGAGCACCAACTCTCTATTTTCTCTAGCACCAACTAGAAGGAAGCACCAACTCCCTGGTTTCTCTAGAACCAACTAGAAGGAAGCACCAACTCCCTGTGTTCAAGCACCCACTTGAACCTTTGAGGACACAAGTCATCCCTAGCTCCACCCAACCACCCTGAAATATAAATATTTGCTACTGAAACTTATTACAATGATATGATGTTCAACAATGGCTTACCAGACTCATCATTGTTCTGCTACATTTTGTTGCTCTGTCTGCCTCATTGCCTTTCTGCACACATCACTTGCGCTGTCTGTTCTTCCACTTTTTATGCTCTGTGCACCATGTCCATTCACTGCACAGTTCCTCTTCTGTGCTCTTCAGCTGTTGCACTCTCCCCCTTCTTCACACATGAATCACCTTCACCAACAACATTCATAGCAATCTCCAATAGCAACTGCAACAACAACCTTCTCTTCTCTATACTGTGTATTTATAGCTTCTATGCACCTTGTGCATGCAATGTTCACAATCCTCTGCATGCTAACTCTGCGTTGTTATGCTCCACCTCTCGAGTGCTCTGTCTGATCATCATCATGACTCTTTAGCTTCTCTGGCGGTTTTCCCACGCGTTCAGTATCACTGGATGTTATGTTGAGATTCCTCAGCCTCTCTGGCAGTTGAGACTCTTCATCTTCTCTGTGACAGTCGAGCTCACCTTCTCTGTTTCAGTTACAGCCTCAATCCCATCCAACTGTCAATCGCCTCCACGAGTCATCTTCATTCCACTGGTAGATTCCATGTGACTCTTCTGCTCCTCTGGAAATCACACTGAAGTCTCTTCGCATCCTCTGGTAGAAACCATCAATGGTTACTATCAGTTTCACTGTGTCATGCAACAATAGCCCTCCGATCTTGTTCAAATTCACCTACACTTTTGGATTAACTCTGAAGGGTATTGTCGTTATTTACCCGTTTTTCACTTTTGCAATTCAGAGATTCTACGATGAGACATCTTGACTCTCCATGTCATGAGCTCTGAAATTTCGAGGCGGAGCTCATCTGCACTAGATCCTTCCTCCACGTGACCATACACGGTGACAACAGGTTGCGCTAAAAGGCACTGCGAACTCATGATCTTCATAGACCCTGATCGACGGTCCATGATATCGATGAATCAATGGTCCAGATCTTTTCGAGATCTCACATCTCGCTGTTCCTTAGTTGGAGGTTCTCGTCACTCCAATTCACGATAGGCGAAGCTTTGAGATGGAGCTCAGATCAATGATCCACGTTCTTGGTGATCCGACAGTCCTGATCTTTTCGCGATCTCGCATCTTGATGTTCCTTAGATGGAGGTTCTCGTCACTCCAAGTCGCAATAGCTGAGACTCTGAGATGGAGTCGGATCAACGGTCAAGATCAAACCTTGATCTGACGGCTAAGATCAAACCTCGATCTGATGGCTAAGATCAAACCCTGTTCCTTTGACTCTCCAGTCAGCAACATGACGATCTTTCACCACGTGTCCTCTTGATCCAACGGACCACGACTATCATATCTTCCTTGCAACTTCACCATATCTAACGACTATTGGTCCTTCGTGCTTCCCCCAGATCCTACGGCCCAGATATTCTCGCGATTTCACCACTTCTCTGTTTGAGTTCTCGACACCTTCAAGTCCTGATCTACAAAACTCCGATAAGGAGTTAAATCAACGGTCCAGATTCATCCTCGATTCAATGGCTGCGATTGAATCGTGATATCGCATATCGCGAAATCGGGGTTCTTGATGTCAAAATTCTTTGACATCTCCAACTCTTGATCCTCGAAACTCCGACATGGACAGGGATCAACGGTCCAGATTCAACCTCGATCTGACGGCTCAGATTAAGTTGCAATTTCACATATCACGATTACACTCGCTTCTCCTTGTTCTTTAAACACCGTGCAGGTTTTCCTCGATCCAACGGTGGTCGGATCCTATGCTCATATCTAACGCCTGAGATCTATCCTTCTCTTCAGTCCGCACTCTTCTTGTCTTTATTAAGATCTGATGGTCCTCATGCCGTCAGGAATTTTGGATGGGATCCAATGATCAACGACGCTTCTCCTCCAAGATTACATTGTTCCTGTTTGTCCATCGATGCACACTCTGATCCTGCCATCTTCACTGTTGTACTTGCCATCAATGAAAATCATATGCTACCTGTTAAATATTTTCCAACAAACCTGTACCATAAACAAGTACATCAACCATGCACCAACCTATACCAAACAATCTGTAATCAACATGTACCATAAACAAATGCAACCAACCATGTACCAAGTATGTACCAATCATGTGTCAAGTACTCATCAACTATGACTCATTAATATGTACCAACATCATCAACTATACACCTCATGTATGTGCCAACTCATCAACTACTTGTCTCAACCATGTACCCAACTTGTACCTCAACCAAAATCCCTCATCAATTTCACCATCCAAATATGATTTGTAAATTTTTAATAAATCTGGTTTATATTACCACATACCTCCAAACCTTCCTTAACTTTAACAACAAGAGACTAGCATTTTCATCAAACTTTTCTTTAGTCTCACATGACTAGTTTTGTATTAGTCAACAACCCTAACTTGAAATAATAATAACTTTGTACCAGTAATGAATAAATATATGAAACTGATACACAATGTTATTCAATGTGTGTTATGCAATTCTTATAGGTGTCACTACTTGGAACCTCTCAGAAAAGGAGTTATAGCAAAAATGACATACCTTGATGAATTCTGGCTTATTCTAGAGAGCAACCTTGTAGAGCATTACCGACACATAATATTTGTTAAATTAATATGAAACTGTTACACAACATACTACATGATATACTATAACCAACACATTTGGTATTACTGAATTTTGATCTATTATGAAGAAGCTATGACGTTTTTACCCGAAACACCTGTTTTTGACTAGTTTCAGGACAAGCCACAAACCCTATTTTCCACGGAGTGTAACTCCAAAAATATGACGACCCACAAGATAATTGTTTACCATAGATACTTGGATATGTTTCCTCAATGGAATAGCAATTTAATGGTCTGAATCATTATAGAATTTTTTTTATTGCGCAAATGGTGATATGACCTATAAATAACATACCTTAGAAAGCATCATCAAAAGAATTTATCCTTCCTTGAATTCTGGCCTTCGTTTCTTCACCTTCCCTTAGAAATTCGGATTAGATATCATTTGGTTACCTCAAAAACCTATAAGTATTAAATATTCTCAAGTGTTTCTAAAATGAGATAGCCCTGCCTGTTATTTAAACTCTCCAAGTAGCTTCCTTAAAAACATCTTCTAGGTCACTTTGCCCACTTTCCTTATTTTAGGGTTAACCCACTTCTAATTTCTCCATTAAATTTATTATTTAAATAATTTATTTTGTATTCACTTTGAATTATAGTACACTCATCACTTCACTTTATTATTTACCTTCTAAAATCTCTTAAACCACTTTGACTACTTTTGTTGATACTGAGAGGGGGGTAAATCAATATCAAGTGCAATTTTAAATCCTTTTTCAACTTATACTTAAACCATTCAACTATATCCAATGAGAAATGAACAATAGTATAATATTTACACCAATACACCATAATACACCATGCACAATATATGAGAAATAATCAATAGTCATTGTTTAAGGGAAGTAATGACTTCCAAAGGTAGCTACAGCTTCCAAATGCAAAGGGAGGGATAAACCTCCAAGAGGAAGATACAATCCTCCAATATCAAGAAAGATTTGAACTATCCATCATTGCCCCTTCCTTCCACCCAAGAATATATAAGAGATAATAAAACTTTACATTAAATCATCACCATCAACCAATCATCACATAGAACCTAATAATGCTTCCTGAGACTTCTTCAATTTATGCAATTCTTAAATTATTGGAGTACTCTGATCCTGTAGATAATATTACTCAATGTATTCTCTAAAACTCCTCCAATTTTCACTCCTTGAATCCTCCACAAAAAGAGGTTATAGAAAGAATGGTAGACTTTATTCAATTCCGGTCTATTCAGAAGACCCAACTTGTACATCATTCCCCGCGCTCAATATTTAACATCTGATTATGAAACTCACACAAAATAAGCTAAAGTCATTACTCTTTCCAATGGAAGTGGTCCCACTTCATTTGGATTCGATATGAAGAAGTTATGACTATTTTACCCGGAACACCTGTTTATTGACTAGCTTCAAGACTGGTCACAAACCCTATCTTTCATAGAGTGCATCTCCATAATTATAGAGAATGAAGAGCTGAAATGTTTACCAGAGGTACCTTGATATGTCTTCTCAATACCATAGAGATTTCACCATCTGAATCATTATAGAAAAAATTTTATAGAAAAAATGGTAATATGACCTGAAAATAACATACCTTAGAACACATCACCAAAGGACTTCATCCTCCCTAGAAATACGACCTTCTTTACTTCTTATTTCCTCTGAAATTCAACTTATATCAAAAATGTATAATGATGTTTATTTATACCATTTATGTCACTTCCTTTTAACATTAGGTCCGACCTAACACTTTCTTATTTTGTAATTCTTGTCTTTAATTATCTTCAGGGCCTACATGTACTTCCTTCTTCAATTCACTTTGTCATCTTCAAAAATTCATTTCTCCTCAACCATGGGGATCCATGTGACGTGCCACATACCACTGGAAACAACATGATGTATATTATCCATTCATGGGTGTTGTATATGTATGTGCATTGTCCTTCATGTCCAAATACCTTTATCAATATTGCGGTCCAAAACCCATGACTAGGGTTGACATCAATGAAAACAACCAATCTTCCAACAACTTTGACCTTTTGGGGCTTCTAGATGACATAAGAGGGTCCTCCAACTTCGTAAGGCCATAAATCTCAAACCGTGAGGATTTATGTGGCGTTCCACATACCACCATAAATGGAATGACATGTACCATCCATATAGAATAGTATTACTTGGAAATATATCAAAACACATACAATTATCCATCAAACAAACTTGGGTCCATTACCCAAACCTGGGTTCTCCAACTTCTCATGGCCATAACTCTCTAACCGTGAGGAGTTATGTGACGTTCCACATACCACTGGAAATGGAATAAAAAACACTATCTATATAGGATAGTTTCACTGAAAAATTCATTGACCTTCATCTCATTATTCTACAAATAAGAATGGGTTCTCTAACCATACTTCTAGGATAACTCAATCCACACAACGTCTTCCCGTGAGGGCTTTCACCATAAGGGGAACACTTTGGAGTTCATCCATTTCTACTTATTATCATCCATGACAAGACAATAACGAGTCATATTTACATCAAACAAACTTGGGTAAATTACCCAAACCTTTGTGCTATCGGGTTTTCTTCAAGGGTTGACATTAATGACAATCATCCTTAATCAAGAATGAAAACTGAACTATCTCAACACAAACTTAATGAGCAAACCTTAGTATGATTCTCCTTCTATTCTCCCCTTGTTCCTCCCTTTATTTTTTCCTTTAAGCAAATTAGAATTGGTTGAAGTAGTTGAACTACTTCATTAGTTAAGTTAACTGAAAACTCAACCAACTTTTTAGTTAGGGGGAAAAGTAATAAATCATAATAATGGTTTTAAATAAATAATAACTAGTAGGTGGGACCCCTTGTGACTCCCCTTTACCTCTTAACAATCATAACATAACTAGTCAATTAAACAATAACATCCCTCCTTGTGAATCCCATCATCACATTCATGTTTGACAATTTATCTCATTGATATTTGAAATTATTTTCAAAAATATATTAGTCATATATCTCAAAAAAAAACATTGCTATCCAAAACTTTCTGAAGTCAACTGTCATCAACAATAAATAAAATAAAATTTAAAATCCATATTTTCCAATATGAAATGCAATCTTCCCCTTGTTGTTATTGTCACCTTTTGATCTCTCTAAAATTTCCTTTGTCTGTGTTGAGCCTTTAGGCCTAATATCCATGATCACATGAGAACAATCGTCCCTCAAATGCATCTGGGAGGACACAGATTTATCAGAGCCATTGGAGGGTGAGGAAGGGGAAAAATTGTCTTTTCCTTTGTCAAGTGCATGGTGGGCCTTGGTTTCCAACCTTTTTCTAGAATGGGAGGACTGAACTGGTGAGTGGACAGGGGCAGCTTGGACAATATGATTGATAGGAGGGGGAGCAGATAAAGATAAACTGGGGCAGCCACGATGTTGGGAGAATTCTGGGTGGACAATCTCTCGCCATCCGTCATTTTTTGGAACCTCAGGTTTAAATGAGACATGAGGGGGCACGGGAATACCAGGGGCTTTTCACTACTACACATTGAAAAAATTGTGACGACTTCTTGCGAAGAAAGTACTTTTTCATCGCAAAATTCAAGAGAAAAAGTTCAATTTTTCAATTTTGATCTAAATCCACCCTGTATTCGTTGCTCTATTGACGGAAGAAAACTTTCATATTTTTTGCGATGATAATCAAGATGGTGGACTACTTTTGCAATTTTGACAAACTTGTGTTTTCATTGCAAGAGCGACGCTTACTATTGACCGTTACACTTTTTGATACTATCCATATTGACCGTTATACATTTTAACAAAGTCTAAATTGATATAATTCTTGCGACAAACTTTGACTTGACTGTTATAACCGTTCCTGTCTTCGACAAAGTGACTTAAATATAACAAATAAATAGGTAAATAAAAAGAAATATTTAGGTTACGTTCATTGCAATTGTGACGACGGTGACCTAAATTGACTTATAAATATTTGACAATTTAAAGACGTTGCGACAAATTTTCTATAACAACGACGGTTCTGAAAGGGTATTTTTGTGTGGAAATTGTGCAAAAGAATGTCAGAGAATATAGTTAGAGGCGGGGAAAAAAGTAAATTGGGTGAAAAGGGTGATGGTAGATGTTACTGCCCTTGCCAAAAATGTTGCCTGATACATCTCGTAATAATTTTAATAAAAACAACTACAAAACATTGTAGGAAATATGGGCACATTGATGGAAGATCGAATGAATATCGTCCCATTGTAATTAGCTATATATTCATTATCTTTTTTTATTTTGTCAATTTTATATAAAATTATATATATGTATATATATTGTTTGAATGTTTGTTATAGTAAACACTAATGTTTCATGATTGTTTGTAATTATAAAGTTAGAGTTTCCCTCTAACTTTTCGTTGAATATTGCACCAAGTATTAGTAGAAATGATGTTATACAAGCTGAGGAACATCATGACCAAGAAAATGAGGATCTCATGGAGAAAGATGATGGGACAAATCAAGTTAATGATCCCATAGAAGAAGATGATGGGATAAATCAAAAGATCCAAGATTTGTTTTCACAACCAAATGAGGATGGGGACAATGCTGGTATTTATGATAAACCTCTATTAGAAAAGGCAAACAAACGACTTTATGAATGATCAAGAGAAAATATTCTCTTCGCTACATTGCTTCTAGTGAACTTAAAGGTTATGAATAATTTGTCGAACACTTGTATGACACAGATCCTAAGGTATGTAATATGTTTCATCTCATATTATACATAAATGTTGTATTTTTTATATTTGTTTTTAGTGTTAATTAATGTGTAAAATAAGAATACAATTTTTACGATTAATATTCTTACATTAACTAGTTATTTGTTATGCTGTAGATTGTTAGTTGAATTTTTGTTACCATCGTCAAATATTTTACCTCACACATATCGAGGTTTGAATGCCATTATGAAAGACATTGGAATGGATTATCAAACTATAGATGCATGTCCTAATGACCATATTATATATTATGGACAACATGCTTTGAAAACAGAATGTTCGCAATGCCTTATCAATAGATATCAAACTGATCAAGTAACAAAAAGGGTGCCTCGAAAGGTTCTTCATCATATTCCCATAATTCCATGTTTGCAGCGATTGTTTAGGTGTGAAAGCATAGCATAATTATGGATTACCATGCACATAACAGAAGTGGAGATGGTATTCTTTGAATGCCTGTCGATGGTTCTGTATTTAGGGAAATTGAGGAAAAATGGGAAGATTTCAAAGATGAACCTCGTAATGTTAGGCTTTCATTGGCAGTTGACGATAATAATCCATTTGGAGATATTAGGTCTATTTACTCAGTGTGGCCTATTTTTGTTATCAACAATAAAATTCCTCCTTGGATGACAATAAAGAGGGAGCACATATAATATTGACAATGATTGTTCCAGGTATTTGTTTACATTAATTTTTTGAATGTAACATTTTCATTTGTTTCAATTTTTCCATAATATCTTTTTGTTTATTTATTTACTTATATATATTACATGATATCATTCGTATAGTAATTATGTGTAATTTCAAACAATTAGGTAAGTACCAGGTTAAATATATGAATGTATATATTGAGCCTCTTATCAACGAGATACTAAAGTTATGGGTTGGCATCACAATGTATGACATATGTAAACCAATCTGAGAGAAGAAATTTAAATTCTGTGGAATACTTTTATGGACAATTCATGATGCCCCTGGACTAACATATTTTTGTGGTATGTACCATTCTTTTTTTTTTTTTTAAGTAAAAAAGGGGGGAGAATCCTTCTATTCAATCCATGAAAAAAGTACAAAGTGATACATCGATTTGCTGATGGGAGATGGTCCCCCAGAAAGAGAACAAGGGATCACTTGAAACTAGCCTATGCTAAGAGAGAGCCCCATAGAGTGTGTGGGGAAAGAAAGATGAAACATTACAATATAAGGAGAAAGGGCCAGATCATTGTGTTGGCCGATGAGGATCCTTTCTACCTTTTTTATTACAAACATCAATCCAACCAGAGGAGCTGATAGGCTCGACAACTTTTACCACCAAAGCCAGATGGTCTGAGGAAGTGTTGTAATCTTAAGTTGCTAAATCCAGGGGTGCTTCTTTGTCATTGTCTATGTTGTCTGATTCATGAGGATGCTTCTGAGTCCCTATGAGTGGAGATGTGATCATGATTGTGTCAATTGTTTCCCCCTTTTTGAGAGGTGGGTGCAAGGACTTAATTGCGGGCATTGGAATCATGACTTCTGAATCTTCAGGATTTTGTGCTGAGGCCGTAGGCTGGTGTTTTGGGTCAACAGTTGACTACTGAGTGAAAATTGGGGCCTACGGAGGCATTGAGGAAGGAAAAGGAGTTGGAGCGTCTTTGTGATGTTGCTTGTAGCCAGAGGAAGGGTTCGGGCAGCTTTTGTGAGATTTTGGTCCTTTCCAACCATTGGCTCTTTTCCAAGCTCCAGAAGTTGAGGAAGGGATTGGGGATAGGGGACAAGTTGCCTGGAGGTGCCCTGTTTGCTGACAGAAGCGACATCTAAAGGCAGTGTTCTCATATTCGACCATCTGTGTGAAAGGATTTCCCTCCTCCCAATCTATAAGAATCCTATCCGGTAGCCCTTGACTAAGGTCAATTTCAACGCATATGCAGGCAAAAGTGACGAAGCCTTTCCCTATCCTGTCTATGTCTATCTTGATAAATCTACCCAATGCATTGCCCAGGGTGGGTAAAAAATATGAAGAATAGAAATGCAGGGGTAAATTGGGTAGTCTTACCCAGACTAGTGTAGTCATGGCTATCATGGTTAGTGGATTGAAGTCGGGGAACCATATCTACATGGAGAGACCATATTTTCCCCAGAACCATGGACATTTCTCTAGCACGCATTGACATTCGACTTCTATGGAGAAGTTGATGATGAAGAACCCCTTGGAGCAGAAGAACAACTCATGACCTTCTGACCAGGTCTTGTTGACCCATTCCTTTAGTGCAGGGGCCGAGGACCAAAGTCTATTGAAGAGAAAAATGAGGGCTTTTTCTTGGTAGATAAAGGCATAGCCATAGACTTGGGGATCTTCAACTTCTGCTTTTGGAGGTTTTGCGCACTGCTCCACAATGAAGGCAGATCCAAAGGGCTCCTTTACTTTTGAGGCTTCAGACTTGATCCCCGAGGGAGAGGAAGTCCCTGATTTCATGGCATGCTTGTAAGAGCTTGGATGAGTGACTGAAGGCACTCCTCCACGCAAATGAGAAGTGAGAGAAATGGTTGCATTTTTTAGATTCCCATAGTCCCGTAGTAGAGAGCCATCCCTAAGATGTTGTCCTTCAAAGATTAGTCGTTGGAACCCAGGCAGAGTACCTATAGCCTGGTGGATTTGGGTTTTAAGCTCATAAACAAAGTTTGAGTCTTGAGCCTGTAAGCAGAGAGAAGATCTGGCAATGGTTTTTACAAAAAGGGGGAAGCTTTCCGCAATCTCGAAGCTAGTCTTGCCACGATGTGTAGAATGTAACCTCACTCTTGCATTAATCTTAACTAGATTCCTATACCAGAGCGAAGGCAGAGAATCCCCCAAGAGCCGTAGATCACCGAGGTCTCTGCTAGTTGAATGGATTTCGAACTTTATATCGCGACAGTGGTGGTAGCTAGGTTTTAGCACTTGCCGCACCCGCAGTCTATTATCAGCATTGATCTGGTCCCAAAT
Source organism: Picea engelmannii (assembly GCA_009831015.1). Lineage (NCBI taxonomy): Eukaryota > Viridiplantae > Streptophyta > Pinopsida > Pinales > Pinaceae > Picea > Picea engelmannii. Next base: position 339,550 of record ML783392.1, on the reverse strand, counting down.
CATTGGTTCTCTCTCGCCAGAGAACGAGTTAGAGCCACCCTCCTCGGTTTCTTCTGCGTTGGTCACTAACCTTATCGCCAAGATGAACTGTTTCTTCCATCCTAGTGCTGGAAGCCCGACGGAGACTCCATCTATGGGGACTGGCTGCATTTCCATTTTGGGATCCTTCTCCATGAATTGTTGCTAGTCTATCTTGGCCTTCTGACACCCCCTTGCATGAGTTCTTCGATGGGTGCATCAAGGGCTATCTATCTGCCTTCCCGGCCAAGAGCTTCGCCTCCTGCGCAATGTGGACGCCCCAACCGACATCAAGATCCGACGCATAAAGATGCTTGATCGCCATATCCCTGAGCGGTGTTGGCCTGTGACGGCTAGGGTTTATCTCCTAATTGTCAATCTTGTGGTATGTAGCATTCTAATATTTCTCTTTAATACTATATTATTTTTTAATGTTATCATGGTGCATGTTTAATTTTTAAATAATCTCATCATATAATTGATATTAATCCATTTGTTGCAAGTCTTCAAACAAAGGGTAAATTTGCATGTCTAGTTCGTGGCCCTAAGATGAAGTATTGTCATTCAAAATTTTTAGGAAAGATGGTGTTTGATGAGTATAGGCACCTTCTTCCTAAGAACCATAGGTATCATACTACTGAAAAACATATTTTCAATGGGAAAGAAGAGATTGGTTTAAAACCACAAAGAATGACACCTCACCTATGGAGGTTGGAATATAATAGAAATCGTCAAGGTACTCAATTTCATAATGTATGTAGATCATGTAATGTTTTGAATGTTTATTTTAATCATTGAATTTATTTTACCGTATTTGATAATTATTTTTGTGATTTCTTTTATGCTTCATGAAGGCCGCAATCATCATGAAGGTATTAATAATGGGCTTCCACGAGGGAAGAAATTGTATCCCACTCAATTCATGAGGTTTCCCTACTATGCAGAGCTAAAAATAGCTCATTTGTTTGATACAATGCATATCAGGAAGAATGTGACTGAAACATTATGGTGAATCATAGATGGTAGGAGGGACAAAGAAAAAATTGTCAAAATTTGTACTGACATTCAGGAAGCCAATCATGCAATGCGAAGTGTGATCTGATATTCAAATAGATCAGATGGAGTACTAGACCGAAATAACCTTCCATGGTTATTAACAGAGCAACAAAGAAATGATGTAAAAGAGGTCATTCAAAGAATTAAATTTCCCACGGGTTTTGCTTCAAACATAAATAATATCTTAACGAAGAAAGGTGAATTTGGTGGGGTAAAAACACATGATTGGCATACCTTCATTAAGGTAATAATTTTGGTATACATATTTATATATATTGGCCTTATACATCTTTTAAATTTAATTTTTTTTCTTGTTGGTCGAAACAAATAATGATTCATTTTTTTGTTACAGTATGTTCTACCATTATCTCTCCCAAACGACTTTGACAACAATGTCAAACAAGTTATATATGATCTTGGAAAATACATGAGGTAAGTAGTTGTTATTTATATGCAAGATGTTCTTTCAAATTATTGTTGTACTTAATGACACGTGTTTTACTTGTAATGTAATATATTATATTATGTTATGTTGAAACATGATATTTTCTTGTGTCATGATCTCATGTAGATGGTTGTCATTGAAATAAATCCATGAAGATGATATACAATATTGGAAGAGAGAAATTCCTCATCTAATGTGTGAAATGAAAACGTATATACCTCCAATATTTTTCAATGCACAAGAACACTACCTCATACACCAAGTTGAGGAGTTTGAAATTTGTGGACCTATTCACACAAGGTCAATATGGCTAGTGGAGAGGCACTTGAAATCATTGAAGGCATTGGTTAGACAAAGAGCACATCATGAGGGCTCTATGGTGGAGAGATATATGGTATATCAATCCATGGTGTATATTAGTCAGTATCTTCCTAAATTAGCAGTGGCAACTATGCATGCGGTGGATCACATTTGGGATGTGAACTCCATCAAAGAATTTAAAGATCAGGAGCATTTGTTGGGGCAAGGTAGAATGAAAAAAATGAGAGGTAGTATATTAATAATTGTGAAAATTTATATTAATAATACATATAAGTTTCATTTTTTTTTGTATATGATCATACTCATTAATATATTAATATAATTTATTTCATAAATTATTAATATTTATAATTACTTGCATATTGGACATTATAACTAATATTTAATATTGGTGAATTATGATTTTTTGATTCAGTTGCTCAAGAGTGGGATGCATTGCATTTATACATTGCAAATAATATTGACTGGATGAATGTATTGATTGAAAGATGTAAACAACATAATGGAGGTAGGTTATCATGGCAACGATTATCTGAATTGGTTAGAGAATCTTGTCGTAACAAAGATGCCAATGTTATGCATATGGAAATTGATTTAGGACATGGTTTGAAAGATGGTCAGGTAAGCAAATTCACCCATTTTATTCAGTTGTTTTATATTATATTAATGTGACTACATGTGTACTATATTTTTCAGATACTTTCAAATTTATATAAATATATGTTAATTTATTAATTCACAATGCATCTTTTACATATCTGACATATTGCAGTTGAAACACCACAAGGCTATGTGGTGCAATGGTCATAAATTTCACATCAAAAAATTGGATGAAACGAGGAAAACTTATGATAGTGGGATAAGTGCAGTATTCCAGGTCACTAATGTTTCCTCTAGGAGTGACAAACATCCTCCATAATCTGAAAATAGATACTATGGGTATTTAAATGATATACTTGAGTGTGACTTTAATTCCTTCAAATTAGTTATGTTCGATGTCAAATGGTATAGGTTACAAATGCATGAACATGATGATGAAAGAATTGTTATTCAACATGCCAATGAATTTCCAATGATTAAAAAAATGGTGTTTGAAAGAGGACATGATCGCTGTGTTTTTCCAAGCCAATGTGAAAAGGTCTCTTACTCAAATGTTCCAAGTGAAAGGGATTGGTCATTTGTTGTTAGATATGATCCAAGAGGAAGACTAATTAAGTATAGTCATTTACAGGAAGAAGATGATATTGAATATCAAGAAGATGATTCGACAGATCATACAGAGATGGAAGGTCATGGAGGGTTGATGTAGGAGCATCGATCCAAGCCAGCAATACACCAGCCAGCCAGCTCAGCAGAGCGTGCATTCAATAAAGAGGAGAGGCACAACCCTCTCAATTTTGAAATTTGAAATTTCAATAAATGATTGTAAGGATGATAGAGCCAAAAGCCATACATGTGCACAGGCTTAGATAAAGGTTTCCTTAATTGGTTGTAAGGCTGAGATCTAGATCTGATTTAGACTAGACATCCATTCAATGTAATTGAATGTAAATTAATGAGAGTTTGTGAGGATGGAGGGAAGAGATTGAATAGCCCTCTCATGTAAAAAAAACTTCTTTTGTATCTTTCTTAGAGTTCTGCACGAGTTAGAGTAGAGAAGTTGTGAGAGGGGGAGAAGAGAGCCGAGACTCTGTTGCAGTCCAAGATCAAACACATTGTAAAGAGGCATTTTCATATTAATACAAAGAGCATTTTTTCCTGCACATGAGTCTTTATGTGTTTATGAGTTCATGAATGAAGGTATTTATGTGTTGATGATATACTGTAGATGTATGTTAGGTATGCATTTGCAGGGATAGACAAAATTTACTGTCTGTGAGTTCTTTGATTCCAGGTTTGGGTTCTTTGAGGCTTCATGCAAGAGGTTGTATGATAGAATACTGTAGGTTCTGTAAGCCAGCTCAAGGAGTGCACTTCTGAATTCTGTGAATTCAGACAAAGACGTGCCAGGAGGGTGCACCAGCTGAAGTCACTGACTCAAGGAGAAGCCTCAAGGTTGTTGAACACCTTGGAGGTAAGACTATGTAGAGGAAGGCATAGAGAAGACATAATCACTGAGGATTCTGGGAAACTCTGCCAGGAGGGCATTGAGTTGGTGCAGGAGTGCATAGAAGGAACTCTATTATGAGTTCAGAGATAAGAGAAGTGTCACAGGAGGAGACCTTCACAGGGTTACTGAACACCTTGCAGGCTCAACAAGGACTGCTTGAGTAGGAAGTTGCCAGAGGGCATTTCTATCCTTTCAAGGAGAGAAAGGGGCAGAGACCTTAGAGGTCTGAGAAATTAAAGCTCAAGAGGATAAAGACTTGTGTAAGGAGTGCACCGGGCCAACACTCGAGTGAAGTGTTGATAGACATCCGTCTGAAGGCTTGTCAAGCATAGGGAGTGTGCACGAAGTGAACTTGTCTCAAGTTCAAGAGCTCAGGAGGAACAATGTCTTAGCGCATAGAGAAATAGTCGAGAGGTGCATAAGTCAAGGAACCCTTAGAGGTTTCACAGTCGATAAAGCTCATAAGAGATAACACATTTGTGTGCAGGAACCCTACAAGGAGTGCAAAGGTTGAGAGACCCTTGGGGGTTTAGAGTCGACAAAGTTCAGGAGAGGGAACACCTCTGAGAACGCAGATGAGACCAAGGTTGCAAGGCTCATGGGAAGTAGAAAGAAGCAAAGGCCAAGACCTTTGATACTTTGGAAGTCTTCCAAGTTCAGGAAGAAGCATAAGCTCAGGAGGGAGCTACAACAACCATTGATTCGGGCACTGGAGAAGATCTGGACTGTTGAATTTCATGACCAAACCATAGAAGGAGAGCATGTAGGAGAAAGAGATCTGGGTCGTCAGATCTAGGAACACAGACTGATATCCATCGGATCTAGAAGGAACTGCATGAGGTTTAATCCTCGTATGCAAAGGAGGAAGCCCGTCAAATTCCCGAATGAATTGAGATCGTTCATTGTTATAGAGGACGCGTGACAAAGATCCAAACCCATTAGGGTTTCAGATACCAGAAGGTTGAAGGACCAAGAATCGTGGAGTCGCTGCATTGAAAACTCCCTGTTCAAAAAATCCTGAAAGGATCGGAGCCATTGGATCTCGGAAGATCTCAGCCATAGATCACGGAGGAGGTAAGGCTTCGGAAAATTAGGTTTCAGAGTTTTGGGACTGAAGAGGTGGAGTTTCATGGTCAACACAACTCTCGAAATCCCAAAGAGAGAAACTCCGAAAGGTGGGTCCTAAGCAGGCCAAAGGATATGTGTGGTGATTAGCAAAGGGGTGGTCGAGGTTTCAGGGAAATCCTCGAAAGGAGGATTTCGAAATTTCGACTACCGGGAATGCAAAGTGTAAGAGTTTGGGACTCTTGACCCACAAAGTCCCAAAAAAAACATAATCCATCATATCAGGAGAGGCTATGAGCCGTTGATCCCAGATTTGGAGCAGAAGAATGGCATTTCAGGCCTCAGAACTTCGACATTTCGGATACCGGAAGTTCGAAGGGTCATGAATTGGAGCAGCAGGATTCAGGAAGTCCCGAAACGTGAAAACCTGAAAGTGTTCTGAGGGATAACATTGGGTCATGGGACAAGGACACATTTCAACATTTCGGGATTCATCTTTTCGACCATCCTGAGGATAATAAGTTGGGCACTTTGGCGTTGGAAACCCTGAAGTCTCGAAAACGACGTGTGGTCATGGAGGACACAGTCACATAGACCGGAATTTTGGTATTTCAACATTTTGGAGATTGGGGGATCGAGGAGCTAGAGAACTCGACACCAGGGTTCGTGAAATCGTGAAACCCAAAATTCCCTTTTTTGGAAAAAGGTCGCGGTCGTGTCTGGAGGCCGTGTGCAGGTGAAAGATCATGCCTGATGCATGTTTGTGCATGTGGAGTTTTCGGGAAAGGACATGTGGATCGAGTTCATTGGGTTTCAGTGAAGGCCCAAAAGAACCATTCTGGTTCTACGGATTCAAAGGGAGAATGATCCTGTAGAGGATTCTCGGCCCGAGGGTTGGTGGCCCGCGGTCAGAGTGGTATCAGAGCGGGATTTTGTTTGCATATCACAGACAAGAGGAGGACTATGAAGGGATACAGTCTGATACCATCACAAGTGGTATCAGAGTAGGACTTCGTCTATATATTTCAGAAGAAGAGGATTGAAGAGATTGTTGTAGGACGTAGCAACAAATAGACAATCAGGTCGACTGTAAGGAAAGTTTGGAAGCACTCACGGTTGCAGAGTGACAACAACAAGTTTTCCAGGAGGGCAGACAGGAACAGGAAAATGGCTACTGAAGGCCATGGACGTGGAGGAAAGAAGAACCACCAGCAGCAGAGAAAATATGAGATTGATAAAGAGCTCTCCGAGATAAGGGAGAGAATGGAAGAGCTTGCATTTCATATGTAGTAGGATGCAAGAGCACGATGGGTATATGAATGGCCTCTGAGGAGGAAGGTGAAATGGCCGATTTAGAAATTGTTGGCCAGAAGATAGCAGAGACTGTTGAGAGGATGGTTGAGGCATGCTGAAGACCTTAATGAACCAGAACAGGAAGTGTTTCACGTCTGTGAGACAGAGGCTGGGAGAAATCTCAGTGACGATGAGGAAGAGAGATCACTAAAAGATCTCATGAACTGCCAGGAGGGTAGAGATGAAATTTCCAATTGCCAGGTGGGCAATGAGATGATATCACTGGAGGATCTCATAGACTATCAGGAGGATAGTGAGGGAATTTCATATTGCCGGGAGGGAAATAATATGAGATTAGTTGAAGATCTCAAAGAGTACCAGGTGAGCAGTGAAGAAAATTCATATTTCCAAGAAGGCAACGAGAAGGGGTCATCGATTGATCTCATAAACTTCCAAGAGGGCAGCGATGAAAATTTAGACTGTTAGGAGGGTAGAGAAGAAATACCATACTGCCAGGTGGGCAAGGGAGAGAAGATGAACTCAGAGGTGAGTTCATATCAGCAAGGAGAGATGATGGAGAAGAAGGATCAGAGATGCTTTCTGATCATTGGAGGAATTGAAATATTCCTGTGACATAGCCGAGGGGAGGCCAAAGCCTGTGTTGTAGATACAATAGTAGAAGAAGGAAAACCAACAAAGACTGTCTTGGAGGAAGAAATGGAGTAGCCACTGATGACTACCCAAGTAGAGGAAAAGGAGCATTCGGAAGAATGGCTCAAAATTTTCAGCCAGGAAGTTGAAGGGGAGACAGTTGCAACACTGAAGCTGATAGCAAGGGAAGAAGAGGAGAACACAGTTGACATGCTTAGTCCTTGGGAGAAGGAGCTAGAAATGATGGAGGATTGGTTGAACTATCCAGAGCCAGTAGATGACTGCCACGAGGAGACATTCGTGCATATGGTAGCAGAGGAGCATTCTGAGGAATCGCTCATAATTTTCAGCCAAGGAGCTAAACAGTTGATGATGATTGTAATGCCGAGGCATGCAACAGAAGATGAAGGAAAATTCTAGTTTGAGGAGCAGCTAGAGGAAGTTGGAGATATACCAACAGAAGAACTAGCAGAAGCAAAGCTATTAGAGAAGGAAGCTGAGCAACAACTTAGTGATAGTATTGAAAAATTGGAGTCTGTAGCAGAATGGAAACTCAATGCCACAAAAGAGGAAGAAGATGGCATGGGAGATCTAATTGATCTACCCATTTGTAGGGAAAAAGTGTAGTGGAGCAATATGAAAATGGAGAGCCAACCATGCGAGCAGCTGGACGAGATAATTGAGGAGAACAGAAGGTTGATGATCATATCAGCAAAAGAGGTCAACAAAGAGAAGTTGGACAGAAGAGAACCTGCAAGAGCAACAGGGCAGCAACAACAACAACAACAAAGCAGAGGAGTAGGTGGACAACTCCAAAGAACTGTTTGGGATCCAGGAGGATTTCAACAACGATGCTGGGAAGCTCATGAGCATGAGCTCATGAATTTTTCACAACAGAGGAGTATGATGCAGGAGCATCTCCCCAAGCCAGTAATGTGCCAGCTAGCCAGCTCAGTAGAGCGTGCATTCAATAAAGAGGAGAGGCACATCCCTCTCAATTTTAAAATTTGAAATTTCAATAAATGATTGTAAGGATGATAGAGCCAAAAGACATACATGTGCGTAGTCTTAGACAAAGGTTGCCTTAATTGGTTGTAAGGCTGAGATCTAGATTCGATTCAGACTAGACAACCATTCAATGTAATTGAATGTAAATTAATGAGAGTTGGTGAGGATGGAGGGAAGAGCTTGAAGAGCCCCCTCATGTAAAAAGATCTTCTTTTGTATCTTTTTTAGAGTTCTGTAGGAGTTAGAGTAGAGAAGTTGTGAGAGGGGGAGAAGAGAGTCGAGACTCTGTTGCAGTCCAAGATCAAACACATTATAAAGAGGCATTTTCATATTAATACAAAGAGCAGTTTTTCCTGCATATGAGTCTTTATGTGTTTATGAGTTCATGAATGAATGTTTTTATGTGTTGATGATATGTTGTAGATGTATGTTAGGTATGCATTTGCAGGGATAGACATAATTTACTGTCTGTGAGTTCTTTGATTCTAGGTTTGGGTTCTTTGAGGCTTCATGCAAGAGGTTGCATGACAGAATATTGCGTGTTATGTAAGCCAATGCAAGGAGTGCACTTCTGAATTCTGCAGATTCAGATAAAGACGTGTCAGGAGGGTGCACCAACTGAAGTCACTGACTCAAGGAGAAGCCTTAAGGTTGTTGAACACCTTAGAGGTAAGACTGTGTAGAGGAAGGCACAGAGAAGATAGAATCACTGAGGATTCTGGAAAACTCTGCCAGGAGGGCATTGAGTTGGTGCAGGAGTGCACAGAAGGAACTCTATTATGAGTTCAAAGATAAGAGAAGTGTCACAGGAGGAGATCTTCACAGGGTTACTAAACACCCTGCAGGCTCAGCAAGGAGTGCTTGAGTAGGAAGTTGCCAGAGGGAATTTTCATCCTTTCAAGGAGAGAAAGGGGCAGAGACCTTAGAGGTCTGAGCAATTAAAGCTCAAGAGGATAAAGACCTATGCAAGGAGTTCACCAGGCCAACACTTGAGTGAAGTGTTGATAGACAACCATATGAAGGCTCTTCAAGCATAGGGAGTGTGCACAGAATGAACTTGTCTCAATTTTAGGAGCTTAGGAGGAACAATGTCTTAGTGCACAAAGAAATAGTCGAGAGGTGCAGAAGTCGAGGAACCCTTAGAGGTTTCACAATCGACAAAGCTCAAAAGAGATAGCACATTTGTGTGCAGGGACCCTGCAAGGAGTGCAAAGGTCAAGAGACCCTTTTGGGTTTAGAGTTGACAAAGTTCAAGAGAGGGAACACCTCTGAGAATGCAGACAAGACCAAGGTTGCAGGGCTCATGGGAAGTAGAAAGAAGCAAAGGCCAAGACCTTTGATACTTTGGAAGTCTTCCAAGTTCAGGAAGAAGTGTAAGATCAGGAGGGAGCTACAACAACCATTGATTCGGGCACTGGAGAAGATCTGGACTATTGAATTTCACGTCCAGACCATAGAAGGAGAGCACGTAGGAGAAAGAGATCTGGGTCATCATATCTGGGTGCATGAAATGATAGCCATCGGATCCAGGAGGTGTTGCACAAGGTTTAATCCTCGTATGCAAAGGAGGAATCCCGTCAAAGTCCCGAAGGAATTGGGATCGCCCATCGTTATAGAGGACACGTGACAAAGATCCAAACCCATCAGGGTTTCGGATACTGGAAGGTTGAAGGACCAAGAATCGTGGAGTCGCTGCATTGCGAACTCCCAGTTCGTGAAATCCCAAAAGGATTGGAGCCATCAGATCTCAGAAGGTCTCATCCATAGATCATGGAGGAGGTAAGGCTTCGAAAAATCGGGTTTTGGAGTTTTGGGACTCAAGGGGTGGAGTTGCATGGTCAACACAACTCCTAAAATCCTGAAGAGAGAAACTCCAAAAGGTGGGTCCTAAGCAGACCAAAGGATATGTGCGGCGATCGGAAAAGGGGTGGTCAAGGTTTCGGGGAAATCCCCGAAAGGAGGATTTTGGCATTTCAGCTACCGGGAATGGAAAGGGTAAGAGTTCAGGACTCTTGACCCATGAAGTCCCGAAAAAAACATAAGTAGTTGGATCAGGAGAGGCTATGAGTCATTGATCCTAGCTTTGGAGCGGAAGACCGACATTTCGGGTCTCAGAACTTCAACATTTCAGATACCGAAAGTTCAAAGGGTCAAGAATTGGAGCAGCAGGATTCAAGAAGTCCCGAAATGTGAAAACCCGAAAGTGTTCTGAGGGATAGTGCTGGGTCACGGGACAGGGACACATTTCGACATTTCGGGATTCGACTTTTTGGCCATCCCGAGGACAAGAAGTTGGGCACTTGGGCGTTGGAAACCCCGAAGTCTCGAAAATGACGTGTGGTCATGGAGGACACAGCCACATAGACCGAAATTTTGGTATTTCGACATTTCAGAGATCGGGGGATCGAGCCAGAGAACTTGACGCCAAGTTTCGCGAAATCGTGAAACCCAAAATTCCCTTTCTCGAAAAAAGGTCATGGTCATGTCTGGAGGCCATGTGAAAGTGAAAGCTCGCGCCTGAAGCATGTTTGTGTAGGTGGAGTTTTTTGGAAAGGACCTGTGGATCGGGTTCGTTGGGTTTCAGTGAAGGCCCGAAAGAACCATTCCAGTTCTGCAGATCAAAAGGGAGAACGATCCTGTAGAGGATTCTTTGCTCGAGGGTTGATGGTCTATGGTCAAGGGTCGACAAATGAAGAAGATGTAGAAGATCATGATCTAGGTGTAGGAGAAAATATTTCAATTCTTGATGATGATGTCGATGAAAATATTCTTGAAAATGACATTGATTACGATGATGATATCATCAATCCTTTCAACATCGTTTCTGAACCAGATGATTATATAGATCTCGAGTTCGATGAAGAAGATCAAGATACAAAATAAAGATGATTACACATATGTTGAGGTTGGATTAGGTACATGACTATAGAATATTTTATTTTGTATGAATTATTGTCTTAAAATAATTTACTTATAATGTCATGGGTTAATTACACATTTTTAAGTTTTATGCGATGCTTTTATATCCTATGTTACATATTGTTTAATTATTATGTGAAACCTGAAAAATAGTTGCCAATATACTAAAGTACGTGGTAGACTAAAAATATCATTTAGAAACACATAATTTCATGTACTTTCATTAATTTTTGTTTTTGTAGTTTCTATGCATGAACCTTAATAAGACGTTGCTTTCAATTATTTTCTATTTTATAGATTGGGTTTTGGGGATCAATTGAGAGTAATGTGAGGGGGAGGGGAGGGGCCATATGAGCTTCCACCTTCACATGGTTGGCCTTTTTCAATAGATGATAAATTATTCTTGAAACCAAGAGAAGCTCTTTCATTTTTATACCATCATGATCATATAAGATTTCATCAATATTGTTGTCATAGTATTACATCAATGAAGTTTCAATGAACATGTTTGTCATTTCTATAGAATTTTTTTTGAAAGCCTAATTTTATTTCAAAGCAAACAATTTGGTTGTCGCAAGTTTTAAGTTTCAATCAATCTTTCTTCATTTTTTTTTAGGTTCTACATTAATGTATATACAATGTATCTGTGTCATAGTTGTACTGATGAAAAATACCTCTTTTTCCATGATTTCTTAATCAATAGCATAAAAATACACCCTTGCAGTACTAGATGCTGGCACGTGTGTAATGGAGAACAAATTTTACAAGGAACAAGGAACATAAATTGTATGAGGACTAGACATTGGCAACAGTGACCTGTGAATGGGTCCAACGTTGAAATTTTTTCAAACAGTTTCTGTATGCATTGAATATTGTCATGGATAGACTATTCACATGTCTTAACAATATCGGAGGGTTTCTGGACTCAAATTTTACTGACACACCCACTTTCTTCCATCATCAATTCATCATGTAAACATAAACCCTATTTTTCTTTCAAAGTACACAATTTGGTTGACACAAGTTTTATGTTTTCGTCAGTATTTCTTCATTTTTCTTTCAGGTTCTACATTAATATATATACAATGTATCTATGTCATAGTTATGATGAAAAATCCCTCTTTTTCATTGATTGCTTAATCAACACCATAAAAATACTAGAGGCGCATAACAATGACATGTGAATGGGGCCAACATTGATTTTTTTTAAAAATGTATATGTATGCATGTCAATTTGACGTGGATAGAATATTCACATGCCTTAACGATATGGGTGTGTTTCTGGACTCAAATTTCACTCACACTCTCACTTTCTTCCATCATCATATCATCATGGAAACCTTAAATCCTATTTTTCACATGTTCTAGTAGATATGTTAATGATTCCAAATTTCATATTTGTATTTGACTCAAGGTCCAACTAGCTTGCAAAGTATCAAATTTTAATTTCAATTTGATAAAACAAATATGAAATGAATCCAAGCATCATTTGATATTGTCTCAAGAGATACAAATGTAAATAATCTTGTGACGAATTAGCTATACTATTAACGAAAAAAGTTCGTCGATAGTATAGCTAATTTGTCGCAAGAATATTGTGTCTAATTTGAATGGTGTTACATGGTTTGCGAGGAGCGTAGGGATTATATTAAGGTGCAATTTAGTTTATTCTATAAGAACAATCTCTATTCCAAACCTCGAAATGGATAGTACCATATCTTGTTCATAAGATAAATATTCTTTGTATGTTTCCTTTATGGTGTCTCAAGCCCTCAGTACACATGATGCCTGACAATGAAATGTAGAAATTAGACTATTGAATGATAGTTTTATGTCACCCATGGTTAAGGAAAAAAATTAAGGTTCTTAGTTCCTATTTGAATCTTCTTAGAATTGAGATTCGTTACATAGTCCTTGAAAAAAGACAAAAGACTTATGTAGCGGATATTAATTTTGTCTTTGTGTGGGACATTTTATGCCATTAGTATGTTTTGTACAAAAATAATGGATATTNTTCCTATTTGAATCTTCTTAGAATTGAGATTCGTTACATAGTCCTTGAAAAAAGACAAAAGACTTATGTAGCGGATATTAATTTTGTCTTTGTGTGGGACATTTTATGCCATTAGTATGTTTTGTACAAAAATAATGGATATTTGGGACTACAACATGGTCAAGGAATGAGGAACAAGGAACAAGGAACGAGGAACGATGAAAACAAAAAAAGGAACAAAAATTGTACAAGGACTAGACATCGACAACAGTGACCTGTGAATGGGTCCAACGTTGAAATTTTTTCAAACAGTTTCTGTATGCATTGAAATTTGTCATGGATAGACTATTCACATGCCTTAATGATATGGGAGGGTATTGGGACTCAAAATTTACTAGCACACCCACTTTATTCCATCATGAATTCATCATGTAAACCATAAACCCTAATTTTCTTTCAAAGTACACAATTTGGTTGACGCAAGTTTTACGTTTTCGTCAGTCTTTCTTCATTTTTATTTCAAGTTCTACATTAATGTATATAGAATGTATCTATGTTATAGTTGTGATGAAAAATCCCTCTTTTTCGTTGATCTCTTAATCAACACCATAAAAATACTAGAGGTGGGCAACAATGACATGTGAATGGGGCCAACATTGAAATGTTTTCAAACTATATCTGTATGCATTAAAATTTGACGTGGATAGACTATTCGCATGTTTTAACGATATGGGAGGGTTTTTGGACTCAAATTTCACTCACACACCCACTTTCTTCCATCATCATATCATCATGGAAACCATAAACCCTATTTTTCATATGTTCTAGTAGATATGTTAATGATTCCAAATTTCATATTTGTATTTGACTCAAGGTCGAGCTAGCTTGTAAAGTATCAAATTTTAATTTGAAGTTGATAAACCAAATATGAAATGAATCCAAGAATCATTTGATATCATCGCAAGAGAGACAAATGTAAATAATCTTGAGACGAATTAGCTATACTATCAACGAAAAAAGTTCGTCGATAGTATAGCTAATTCGTCGCAAGAATATTGTGTCTAATTTGAATGGTGTTACATGGTTTGAAAGAAGTGTATGGATTATATTATGGTTCAATGTAGTGTATTATATAATAAAAATCTCTATGCCAAACCTCAAAATGGATAGTACCATATCTTGCTCATAAGACACATATTCTTTGTATGTTTCCTTTGTGGTGGCTGAAGCCCTCCGTACACATGATGCCTGACAATGAAATGTAACAATTTGACTATTGAATGATATTTTTATGTCACCAATGGTTAATGAAATAAGTTAAGGTTCTTAGGTCCTATTTAAGTCTTCTTATAATTGAAATTCGTTACATAGTCCTTGAAAAAAGACAAAAGACTTATGTAACGAATATTAATTTGGTCTTTGTGTGGGACATTTTATGCCATTAGTATGTTTTGTACAAAAATAATGGATATTGGGGACTACACCATGGTTAAGTAACAAGGAACAAGGAACGAGGAATACATAACAAGGAACAAAAATTGTACGAGGACTAGACACCGACAACAGTGACCTGTGAATGGGTCCAACGTTGAAATTTTTTCAAACAGTTTCTGTATGCACTGCAATTTGTCATGGATAGAATATTATCATGCCTTAATGATATGGGAGGATTTTTGGACTCAAATTTGACTGACACACCCACTTTCTTCCATCATCAATTAATCATGTAAACCATAAACCCTAATTTTCTTTCAAAGTACACAATTTGGTTGACACAAGTTTTAAGTTTTCGTCAATCTTTCAGGTTATACGTTAATGTATATAAAATTTATCTGTGTCATATTTGTGATGAAAAATCCCTCTTTTTCGTTGATTTATTAATCAACACCAAAAAAATTCTAGAGGCGGGGTGCAACAGTGACATGTGATTGGGACCAACGTTGAAATTTTTTCAAACTGTATCTGTATGCATTGTAATTTGACGTGGATAGAATATTCTCATGCCTTATCTATATGGGAGGATTTATGGATTCAAATTTCACTCACACACCCACTTTATTCCATCATCAGATCATCATGGAAACCATAAACCCTATTTTTCATATGTTCTAGTAGATATGTTAATGATTCCAAATTTCATATTTGTATTTGACTCAAGTTCTAGCTAGCTTGCAAAGTATCAAATTTTAATTTGAAGTTGATAAAAAAAATATGAAATGAATCCAAACATCATTTGATATCGTCACAGGAGAGACAAATGTAAATAATCTTGCGACGAATTAGCTATACCATTGATGAAAAAAGTTCGTCGATAGTATAGCTAATTCGTCACAAGACTATTATGTCTAATTTGAATGGTGTTACATGGTTTGCAAGGAGTGTAGGGATTATATTATGGTGAAATGTGTCTATAATAACAATATCTATGTCAATCCTTAAAATGGATAGTACCATATCTTGTTCATAAGGAAAATATTCTTTGTATGTTTCCTTTGTGGTGGCTCAAGCCCTCAGTACACATGATGCCTGGAAATGAAATGTAACAATTTGATTATTGAATGATATTTTTTTGTCACCCATGGTTAAGTATATCACTTAAGGTTCTTATTTCCTATTTGAATCTTCTTAGAATTGAGATTCGTTACATAGTCCTTGAAAAAAGACAAAAGACCTATGTAGCGGATATTAATTTGGTCTTTGTGTGGGACATTTTATGCCATTAGTATGTTTTGTACAAAAATAATGGATATTGGGGTCTAAACCATGGTCATGGAATGAGGAACAAGGAACAAGGAATGGGTAACGAGGAACTTATAACAAGGAACAAAAATTGTACGAGGACTAGACACCGACAACAGTGACCCGTGAATGGGTCCAACGTTGAAATTTTTTCAAACAGTTTCTGTATGCACTGAAATTTGTCATGGATATACTATTCACATGAATTAACAATATGGGAGGATTTCTGGACTCAAATTTTACTGACACACCCACTTTATTCCATCATCAATTCATCATGTAAACCATAAACCCTAATTTTCTATCAAAGTATAGAATTTGGTTGATGCAAGTTTTAAGTTTTTGTCAGTATTTATTCATTTTTCTTTCAAGTTCTACATTAATGTATATACAATGTATTTGTGTCATAATTTTGATGAAAAATCCCTCTTTTTTGTTTATTTCTTAATAAACAACATAAAAATACTAGAGGTGGGCAACAATGACATGTGAATGGGGCCAACGTTGAATTTTTTTCAAACTATATCTGTATGCATTGAAATTTGATGTGGATAGACTATTCACATGAATTAACTATAAGGGAGGGTTTCTAGACTCAAATTTCACTCACACACCCACTTTATTCCATCATCATATGATCATGGAAACCATAAACCTTATTTTTCATATGTTCTAGTAGATATGTTAAAGATTCCAAATTTCATATTTGTATTTGACTCAAAGTCCATCTAGCTTGGAAAGTATCAAATTTTAATTTGAAGTTGATAAACCAAATATTAAATGAATCAAAGAATCATTTGATATCGTCACAACATAGACAAATGTTAATAATCTTGCGAAGAATTAGCTATACTATTGATGGAAAAAGTTCATTGATAGTATAACTAATACGTCGCAAGAATATTGTGTTTAATTTGAATGGTGTTACATGTTTTTCAAGGAGTTTATGGATTAAATTACGGTGCAATTTATTGTATTCTATAATAACAATCTCTATGCCAAACCTCAAAATGGATAGTACCATATCTTGTTCATAAGACAAATATTCTTTGTATGTTTCCTTTGTGGTGGCTCAAGCCCTCAATACACATGATGCCTGACAATGAAATGCAACAATTTGACTATTGAATGATATTTTTATGTAACCCATGGTTAAGGAAATAACTTAAGGTTCTTAGGTCCTATTTGAATATTCTTAGAATTGATATTTATTACATAGTCCTTGAAAAAAGACAAAAGACTTATGTAACGGATATTAATTTTTTCTTTGTGTGAGACATTTTATGCCATTAGTATGTTTTGTAAAAAAACAATGGATATTGAGGAATAAAACATGGTCAAGGAATGAGGAACAAGGAATGAGGAGCGAGGAACATAAAACAAGGAACGGAAATTGTACGAGGACTAGACACCGACAACAATGACCTGTGAATGGGTCCAACGTTGAAATTTTTTCAAACAGTTTCTGTATGCACTAAAATTTGTCATGGATAGACTATTCACATGCCTTAATGATATGGGAGGGTTTATGGACTCAAATTCGACTGACACACCCACTTTCTTCCATCATCAATTCGTCATGTAAACCACATACCCTGATTTTCTTTCAAGGTACACAATTTGGTTGACGCAAGTTTTACGTTTTCGTCATAATTTCTTGATTTTTCTTTCAGGTTATACATTAATGTACATAAAATGTATCTATGTCATAGTTGTGATGAAAAATCCCTCTTTTTCATTGATTGCTTAATCAACACCATAAAAATACTAGAGGCGGGCAACACTGACATGTGAATGGGGCCAACGTTGAAATGTTTTCAAACTGTATCTGTATGCATTAAAATTTGACGTGGATAGAATATTCG
The DNA here is from genome assembly GCA_009831015.1 of Picea engelmannii. Lineage (NCBI taxonomy): Eukaryota > Viridiplantae > Streptophyta > Pinopsida > Pinales > Pinaceae > Picea > Picea engelmannii. Next base: position 322,067 of record ML783392.1, on the reverse strand, counting down.
CATTCCTTAATGATATGGGAGGATTTATAGACTCAAATTTCACTCACACACCCACTTTCTTCCATCATCGTATCATCATGGAAACCATAAACCCTATTTTTCATATGTTCTAGTAGATATGTTAATGATTCCAAATTTCATATCTGTATTTGATTTCAAAGTATCAAATTTTAATTTCAAGTTTATAAACCAAATATGAAATGAATCCAAGAATCATTTGATATCTTTGCAAGAGAGATGAATGTAAATAATCTTTCGACGAATTGGCTATACTATCGATGAAAAAAGTTCGTCGATAGTATAGCTAATTCACCACAAGAATATTGTGTCTAATTTGAATGGTGTTACATGGTTTGAAAGGAGTGTAGGGATTATATTATGGTACAATTTAGTGTATTCTATAAGAACAATCTCTATGCCAAACATCAAAATGGGTAGTACGATATCTTTTTCATAAGACAAATATTCTTTGTATGTTTCCTTTGTGGTGGCTCAAGCCCTCAGTACACATGATGCTTGAGAATGAAGTGTAACAATTTGAGTATTGAATGATAGTGTTATGTCACCCATGGTTAAGGAAATAACTTAAGGTTCTTAGTTCCTATTTGAATCTTCTTAGAATTGAGATTCGTTACATAGTCCTTGAAAAAAGAAAAAATACTTATGTAGCGAATATTAATTTAGTCTTTGTGTGGGACATTTTATGCCATTAGTATGTTTTGTACAAAAATAATGGATCTTGGGGAATACACCATGTTCAAGGAACAAGGAAAAAGGAACAAGGAATGAGGAACACAGAAGAAGGAATGGAAATTGTAGGAGGACTAGACACTGACAATAGTCTCCTGTGAATGGGTCCAACTTTGAAATTTTTTCAAACAATTTCTGTATGCACTGGAATTTGTCATGGATAGACTATTCGCATGCATTAATGATATGGAAGGTTTTTTGGACTCAAATTTAACTGACATACCCACTTTCTTCCATCATCAATTCATCATGTAAACCATAAACCCTAATTTTCTTTCAAAGTACACAATTTAGTTGACGCAAGTTTTAAGTTTTCGTCAGTATTTCTTCATTTTTATTTTAGGTTCTACATTAATGTATATGAAATGTATCTGTGTCATAGTTGTGATGAAAAATCCCTCTTTTTCGTTGATTTCTTAATCAACACCATAAAAATAATAGAGGTGGGCAACAGTGACATGTGAATGGGGCCAACGTTGAAATTTTTTCAAACGGTATCTGTATTTATTGAAATTTGACCTGGATAGACTATTCACATCCCTTAATGATATGGGAGGTTTTCTGGACTCAAATTTCACTCACACACCCACTTTCTTCCATCATCATATCATCATGGAAACCATAAACCCTATTTTTCATATGTTCTAGTAGATATGTTAATGATTCCAAATTTCATATTTGTATTTGACTCAAGTTCCAGCTAGATTGCAAAGTATTAATTTTTAATTTGAATTTGATAAACCAAATATTAAATGAATCCAACCATCATTTGATATCGTCGCAAGACAGACAAATGTAAATAATCTTGTGACGAATTAGCTATACTATCGACGAAAAAAGTTCATCGATAGTATAGCTAATTCATCGCAAGAATATTGTGTCTAATTTTAATGGTGTTACATGGTTTGCAAGGAGTGTAGGGATTATATTATGGTGCAATGTAGTGTAGTATATATGAACAATCTCTATGCCAAACCTCAAAATGGATAGCACCATATATTGTTCATAAGACAAATATTCTTTTTATGGTTAATTTGTGGTGGCTCAAGCCCTCAGTACACATGATGCTTGATAATGAAATGTAACAATTTAACTATTGAATGATATTTTTATGTCACCCATGGTTAAGGAAATAACTTAAGGTGCTTAGGTCCTATTTGAATCTTCTTAGAATTGAGATTCATTACATAGTCGTTGAAAAAAGAAAAAAGACTTATGTAGCATATATTAATTTGGTCTTTGTGTGGGACATTTTATGCCATTAGTATGTTTTGTACAAAATTAATGGATCTTGGGGACTACACCATGTTCAAGGAATGAGGAACAAGGAACAAGGTGTTAGCACTTCGTAATTTCTCAGGCTAAAGGAGAAATTGACAGAGGTAAACACAAAACCACTTGTTGTCAAGGATCTATCCCTCCAAGACTCAGAGAGGGCTCTCTTTGTCTAATATAACTTTGTTTGAAAGGGATGATAGGATAGCTATGAGGAAAAAAGGTTTGTTTTTGAAGTTTTTGGTTGATACAACAAAAGAGGGCCATTGGGAAAAATGAATTCAGGTTAAAGATGATTTGATGAATGAATAACATAGATATATGTAACTGGGCAAGACAATCACATCAGTGGATCCTTATAATTTGTGATATGGAAAGAGGAAAAGATCAGGGGTCATTTCAAATGTAGAGCAAATCTTATCTGAATTCTACATTCAATTTTAAGAAGAAAACATAAACATTGTTTTAAGCCAGATCAGGGTGTCCAAGACAAATCCTGAGAATACTCTTCTTATAAGAAACGAGAAAAGAAAACAATATAAGAAACAAGAGAATCCCAATTTACATCAAGAAAAACTTCACCACAGAATCAGGACAAAATAATCTGGAAACACAATGCCTCTATAGTCATCCAAAAGTCACTTACAACTTGTTGAACATCTTTACAATAGATAGTGAAGTTTCTAGACTATCCTCCCATCAGGTCTGACCAAGTAGAACCCCCTCCTTCCTTTGAAAGAATAGGATTTATAGCCTTTACATCAAAACCTAAGATCCTATCAAGGAGGATCTGAAATACTAAAAATAGTACATAATTAAACAGTTTCAAAAAAGTAGGATCAAGTCCTATCTAAAGTGGTCAAGCCCTTATCATAATTTGGTAGTCGTTGGCAATCTTTGACATCTTTTTTGAGTGATGACAAGGCAACTCAAGATCCTTTTTTGGAACCTGGGAAAATCTTCAACCACACATAGGATAAATTTTGAGCCTTTATCCTTTGTATTTGCCACTAAACCCTGAAAAAGAGGATGGTCTTTATCCATTTTAAAGTTATAATTCATTTGAAACCTTCCTTGAATGATTTGGTAGAAAAAATATTCGATATGGGCAAAAATACTAACATTCTTCTTGTGTTTTCTCTTTCGAAAGCTTACGTGTATGAAATAGAGTAGGATAAGCTTCCGAAAGTCCTGGGATTCACCATATAACAATGCCTTTTCAAACTCGACTAAGCTGCCGAAACTGCAGGTCTTTGAAATCGTTTCCAAAATTGCAAAAATGAAATTTCTTCGATCTGTCTACCCTTCAGGATCTTCATTGAGGTTTGCAACAAATTTTTCTAGAGATTATAGATGAGGATGTTTTCTTGGCTTAGGATATTTTAGCATTATTTTGATCCTTAAGCATCTAACCATTTTATGCATCTTATGATTCTCCTTGAGAAATTTCTTATTCTTCTTCTACTCCTTTACATGCATTTTAGCTAACCTTTCAAAACAATCTCTTACCTTGTCTGATGTGTTCTACAGGGTTTGATTTACTTATTTTATATTCCTTTCTAACAACTTGAGCTCTGCTATCTCCTGCTTCAAATTTTGAATATTTAAATCTTTGTTGATCTTATTCTTTATTGATGTCTCAGGTACTTCAAAGACTGGAGCTTCAACCTCAGTTTCCCCTCTCTCCTCCATAGGTAGTTCAGACTTGGAATCTGAGTATGGAAAATTCAGAATGTTCCTATTAGCAACACTACTTTGTCCCTCAATTCCTTGATCAAAATCAAGTTTCTTTTTTGTCTTCTTGAAATTGGATGAAGGAGTTGGCTCTTCTGTATGAACTAGTGACAAAGACCTTCTCTTTATCTTGTTGCTCTTTGGTGTAGATGACTTATTTGTAGGTGTATTCTTAACCTTATGCTGGATCTCTTGCTCAAATTATCCTCAAAATAGGAGATAATCCCATGTCTTCTCTCTTCTCTGGAGTTCCTCCATCACTATAATATTTATGAGGCCATGATGGAAAATCCTACTGTGCACATTATCAGGCTTATCTTGAACTTGGTGTGACATATTAGTCAAGCTACTATGAAGGTAATGGGGTAGATTTAGAGGACACTTGCATGTAAAATGATTCATTGGTTTTAAGTGATAGAGCATGAATCTAACATATCTACCCTCACAAGTAATGTACACTTGAATTGCCTTAAGAAAATGCCGCCATTTATCCTCCAGGTAAGACCTAGGAACATCCTTCTGCCAAATAATGCTTTGAAATTTAGGCTTAAGGTAAGCCCTGAACTCAATATCCTTAGTGACAGTTGTTTTAAACCATATCTCACCTTTCCTAGGCATCTTTATTGTTTTTGCAACACTTTCTTCATCAATTTTCATTGCCATTGGACCCAAGGTTAATTTTGCTCCATCAAATATTTGAACAAAGGCTTCAACAACACCTTGGTTATACCCCTGCAATTTCTCACAATACCTATAACAGCTTGCCTCTTTGAACATCTAGAAAATCTCATGATGAGAATCCAGATATAATACATCATTCAATTCCTTCCTGAGAAAATTTCCTCCATTAGCCATGTGCAACATATGTTAATACCCACAAACAACAAAATCGGGTTGGAGTGGAAGATCAACGCTGATGTAGGGCGAAATGGAAGTGAGATGTAGGAAAATGCATGTGGTAGACCAGTGGTTTGAATAGAAACCTTTTAAATGAACACTTTGCAGACAAGAAACTATAATGCTCATTCAAGACAGAGAGTTCGATATGGTTTGTTGGGTGAATTTGATATTGGCAAATGATTTTTGACGATGGAAGAGTCCCAAAATGACAGTACGGATTTTGGATCTGACAGCTTATGGTTTAATGATTTTTTAAAACATCAATTAAAATCATAATAAAAATGCCCAGATCGTGACAAATGATTTTTATAGATGATTTCGGCAGAATTTAAGATCATCATGACCTGTGTAATGATGTCTCTTTGAGAACCTGATGGGAAAGTCTAACCGTTAGCAGACTCTGTACTTTTGATAGCTAACTGAGAGTTGCGCCTTCCTTTTTAGCTGCCGAAACTGGGAAGTTTTGGTAGCTTACAACACACAAAAATTTGACCCTTAGCTGTCGAAAGATATTTATTTGACCTTTTATATTCAAAATTTCAAACCATCACTTGCCAACTTTGGATATACCTGGACACCTCTTTGAAACATAAGATACACCACTGGACCATTACTCCTGAGCTTCTTATCAAGAAGATATTCTCAAAATGATCAGAGAAAATTTTACAAATAGGTAACTGGAGGCCAAATGAATATATCATAGGACCCTAACACAAGGAACAAGGAACAAGGAATGTAAATTGTATGAGGACTAGACACTGACAACAGTGACCTGTGAATGGGGCCAACGTTGAAATTTTTTCAAACAGTTTCTGTATGCACTAAAATATTTCATGGATAGACTATTCACATGCCTTAAAGATATGGGAGGGTTTCTAGACTCAAATTTGATCAACACACCCACTTTCTTCCACCATCAATTCATCATGTAAACCATAAACCCTAATTTTCTTTCAAAGTACATAATTTGGTTGACACAATTTTTATGTTTTCGTCAGGCTTTCTTCATTTTTCTTTTAGGTTCTACATTAATGTATATACAATGTATCTGTTTCATAGTTGTGATGAAAAATCCCTCTTTTTCATTGATTTCTTAATCAACACCATAAAGATACTAGAGGTGGGCAACAATGACACGTGAATGGGGCCAACGTTGAAAGTTTTTCAAACTGTATCTGTATGCATTGAAATTTGACCTGGATAGACTATTCACATGCCTTAACGATATGGGAGGGTTTCTGAACTCAAATTTCACTCACACACCCTCTTTCTTCCATCATCATATCATAATGGAAACCATAAAACCTATTTTTCATATGTTCTAGTAGATATGTTAATGAATCCAAATTTTATATTTGTATTTGACTCAAGGTCCAACTATCTTGCAAAGTATCAAATTTTAATTTGAAGTTGATAAACCAAATATGAAATGAATCCAAGCATCATTTTATATCGTTGCAAGAGAGACAAATGTAAATAATCTTTGTCAGTAGAGTTTAGGTTCCTCCTACTTGGACTACATATAGACATCAAATCTGCTTCAAACTCCTTGCCATATGTGCATTGGAAAATCAAGAAGGATTTAGATTCTAGAGTCTAAGTAGGAGATTCAATCCGAAAAACAAGGGTTTCTACAAAAGGAACTAGTCATAAAAATACAAGGCTAAATTCTCAAGATAATTCTCTAGCATAAGCGTACTAGAATGGTTGGTTTCATTTCTCCAAAATTTGAACCCAATTTATACTATCACAAGTTGGTTAAGTTGTTGGAAATAATAATAAGAGTGGGGCTTTTTATATCTCCTTGATTTCCAAATTTTGATCCTAACTCTATGTCAATTACTAGAATGACACTTTGGGTACAACTCCCAAATTTTCCATTTCATTCTTGGTATATATCAATTTTTTTAGGATATTGAGAATACTTTGGGCAGTTACATAAAAGAAATTTTGGAGATTTATAATGAGATTGTGTATATACACCCCATTTACACGATATTTATCCCTATGCACAAGCTCATCCTTCAAGGGAAAAATGAACCAAATCCAAATAAAACAATTGGAATTTTCCTAAGCAACCAATGTGAGATGATGAATTTTCTCTTGCTAAGGAAAATCACAACCATTGACTTAAACAAAATTTGATATAGTCTTCCTAGAAGAGTTGATTGGGGAAACTTGTCCTCCCTTGAAGGATGGAGTAGAGGCCATTGATCCTTCATTCTTTATTACAAACACTTACTCTTAGCTTTTTTGCTTCATATATCTTTATCAATTATACTTTCTAAAAAATTATATATGTTTTGTGTCCTTGAATATATGAGGATTTAGTTCCTCTCTTTTCAAAACATCTAAGCATATTTCCAATTAGAAAATCATGATAGAAGGTCATAATCAAGATGATGAACCAATTATTAAATAAAATAATTTTAATTAGTATGTAAACCTTCCTTAAATTACTTCAACATTTCCAATCACCCAATTTAAAAAATACCCTGATAAGCCATGGATATGGTTGTGTTTATTGTTTCAATGTTTGCACATGATGGGTCTTAGGTTCATGGCTGCAGATGATATGGTTGTGTTTATTGTTTCAATGGTTGCACATGACTCTTATGAATTTTATTGTGGTTCTATATAAATAATTAAGAACTTAGATGTCATATTCTAGGGACCAATGGCCATGCACAATTTGAATTTGTCTTTATCCAACTTTGAATTTGTCTTGTTGATTTTTGTTTTCTAATTACACAATCTTGTTTTGCATGGCTTGATTTTTTTGTTGAAGTGTTTCTGTATTTGTTTAGAAAATAATAGATTATTATTATTATTATTATTATTTATATCAATTATATATATTATATTAAATAATATATAATTGAGATATATTAAAAACATTGAGAAAAACAAAGCATAAAAAAAAAACCAAAAAAAAAACAAATTTCAAACAAGATAACAAAGAAATTAACAAATTTCAAATTGCATAATGAACCAATGCCCATTCACAAACAACAACACTATAGCAACATTCACTGGTGATCTCGTGCCCATCTACTAGCAGATAGAAACCCCCAAAACCCCTTCATTCCCATCTACTAGCATAGCGGAACCCCTCGAAACCACGCCATTCGATCTTAGCAAGAGGGAGGCCGAGAGTGAGAGGGAGGAGAGAACCACCGTGCGGTGGAGGGAAACCCCTGAAAATGCTCCATTTGAGGCCACGAGAGGGAGGAGAGTGTTAAGCCCTAATATTGGCTCATTACCCCTTAATTGGGACATATTATATTAGTAATGTTATTTTATTTATGTCGGATTTAGGCCATTAGTTGTAATTATACCTCCTAGTCACCTATACATACCAAGGGACATTTTCATTTTGAATCATCTTGTACTTGAACATTTAAGTGGGGTAAAAGGAGGCTTCCCCCTCGAAGAGGCTTATTATCTGAAATTATCTCTTTTTCAAGGCGTTGAGTAATTTTTCTGAGGTTTTTCTATGCTATATTTATATTTGGTTCTTAACATATGGTATCAGAGCTCAAGGTCTTGGGGTTTCACTGCTACATCTGAGACACCTTGGAATTTTTGCTATAATTTGTTTTATACAACATTTCAGAAGGAACGGCTTGGAGAATATTTATTAGATAGATCAAGGTACGTTGAGTTCAAAATTCATCTCCTGAGGCCTTATAATTTTGGAGATACAGTCTATACAAGATAGGGTTCTGGAATCATCCTGAAATGAGTCATTGCGGAATTTTCTCTATAAAAACTTTTCTGTAAAATTTCAGACTCTAAACTCCAGAGGCTATTTACAAAAATTAGTAAGGTATCTGTGGTAAAACTTTCATCTTTTGGGTCATCTTAAATTTGTAGATACACCCTGTGTAAGATAGGGTATCAAACTAGTCCTATTGACTGGTCTCAAGAAGGTGTTCCAGGTAAAACAATCATAAATTATTCCTAGAGTATCCAAATTGAGTGGGACAAGTTTCATTGGATCATGGAAAGTTTGTAGTATTTCTGGTACGAGTTTCATAATTTTATATCAATCATTTTGTGTGGGGCATGCTATACAAGTGAGATCTCATGGAAAGGCCAAAAATCGGCAAGTTGTGGTGAAGTTAAAATAAATTCCACTTGGCACATCCAAGTTTGATCAAACCTATGGCATTGCAGAGAAGAAATATTAGAGAACTATATAAAAGAAAGTGTCATACCTATAAGGGTCGAAACATGGGAGATACAACAGAAGAAAGATTGTCTAGCAGAACCACCTCAAAATCAAGGTTCAAAAGTGATACTTTTACAACATGCCACCCAAAAATGGAACTTCTACACCAAATAAGCCTCTAGACAATCCTACTTGGACTCTTTATGAAGGTGAAGAAATGCGTAGGGACATAAATGATTTACAAAATAAGATAGTAACAAAAGATGAACTACAAGAGATGATGGAGGGTTTAAAAGGGGAGATCATGGAAGTATTGAAAAATTTTGTAACGGAGAAGACACCTGAAAGTGAAAATGCATCACATGAAATTCATGATGAGGACACAAGGAAGGTGAATCAAGAATGGAGAAACTCCAAATTTGGTTTGAAGATCAACCACATTCCTAAGATTGATATAAGGAAGTTTGATGGAAAGGACCCAATCACATGGATACTTCAAATGGAGCAATTCTTTGATCTCCATAATGTGCCACATACACAAAAGGTACGAATTGCTTCTTTATATTTAGAACCTAATCAATTT
>ML783392.1:278795-295997 GCA_009831015.1 Picea engelmannii | reverse complement strand
GACCATCTTATTTAGAGAACACTAAAAACTACACAATTTGTACAACTCAAGAAAAAATTAATATGGCGGAAAATACAAAATTCTATAACTTTACCATAACTTAAATATTTTTTTGTTACATGTTCTATACATATGAATTATTCGCATGAGGTGATTATTCGCATGAGGACTAAAAAGATGAGAGGATGTATTTGAATCATTTTTTCTTAAAAAGAGGAGAGGATGGATTTTTGAATCGTGTTTTCTTTTGGTCCAATGAAGGGGGCATGAATAGGAACCTAGATCATGTAAATGAATGTTGTATCTTACTTTGAAATTATTATGTGACATTCCTCTTATGAAACAAGGATTTGTATCATTTTTTCAATATTACATTATTATTTTCAGTGTTTTACGCACAACATATATTCACAATATGTGGGTTCATAATTAAAAGCCCCCCTTTATGAATGAATTACGAGATAAGTTCTTGGTCAACAAGGTGAAGCCCCCATGATCCTTATGAGTATTCAAGATGTGTATGGTGGTCTCTATAATCATAATAGTTTACTATGTTAGAAATGATGACATTTGATTCAATGTTGTATAGGTGTACTAAGTGAACTATGACATTTGCATGGCATTTTTGAAATTTGCGTCATTTTGCAGTACTGCACACATGGTAATCTATCCAGAAATTATTTCTTTGCTTAAAACCTCTTGCTCCCTTCCATAGCTAGTTTTTATCGAAGTTGAATTTCTTTCATTTCATTATCCTCTTGCATGGTTTAAAGAGTCTAGTCAAAACGCCATCAGTTTCATGACCACTCCTTTGAGTAACAACAACCTAAAATAAAGCGGTAATTAAAATTTATATAGCAAATTTTCTAGGGATATTCAAACCCATATTAGATTAGGTGTAGATCTTTGGAATATGATTGTCAGAATAACTCCAAATCTGATAAACAAACATAAAGCCTTGAGTTAGGGAGTGAAATCCAGTTGCTATATCACTGACTTTGGGAAGCCCTTCTAACACAAGGGTCAATCACGAAGTCGCATTGGGGCCCTTAGAGTAATCAACCCTGATTTGTTGGAATTGGTGTCAACTGTCCCCCCTCTGCTTTGGTATAGTAGGTGGTACCATAGAGGCCATAATCTTTTAAACTTCCTACACAAGGTGACAACACGGAGAAGGTGTTGTTGTACCTGGGATCGATGTTGGCTAGACTCACTCGAAATCCTTCAAGGGTTTCCCACTACTCGATGAGGTAACTTGCACTAGGGTGTTAGTTCATTAAGCATGTTGTCAACATAAATTTCCCACCTGCCAAAACTCAACCCCTTCGTGCATCAATTATGCGATGTTGGATTCCATCACCAACTAGTGCTTCTTTGTGAGAAGGTTTGTTTTCATGCTTGACTCCTAGATTAATTAGTGTGTGTTGTTTTTTCTCCTTAGTTGGCCTTAGGATTGAGTTTGTGTCTAATGGCATCAGTTTTGGGTTAATTGCTCATTTGATCAATACAAAATATGACTACAATTAAAATAAAAGGTAATAAAGAGGTAACAAATAGCTCATACATAACTTACATCTTATAATTATCCAACATTGTTCTTTACACTTAGTGCAACAAACACCAAATGGAATGGTTTACACAAGGTCAATGGACCCGTTCTTATTTTAGCACTCTTAGGTTCATTTCAGATTTTATATTATTCATTACTTATGAGATTATCCATCTCCTTATAAATAAAATTTTGTTTTCTAATCTTAAGAGGGCTGAAATGCACTCTTAAAAAGGTCTCTTGAGATGGGGAGAGTGATTCTATAGCGTAGGCACTTACATAAATTCCTCCCACTACTGGCTTCCTGATTCCCTCAGCTCCCCCGCCCCTAAGATTTGATGGAAAACCTTCGGAGTTTCCCTAAGGTTTTCTAGGAGAACTCCGTGATCATAAAATATACTACAATTTGGAAGCTTCGTTGGCAACAAATCTAATGTGTCAGAGAATTGCAGAAGGTGCTAAGTTCTTTCTTGATGTAGGAAGGTTAGGCACTTTATTTCCTTGAGGCTACGTACTTTCACCCTTATCAGGGGCGATTCTTCCTCCATCAATCAATTGATCAATCCCTCTCCCGGTGGTCGAGCCTGTTTGCGCACCCTCAATCAATGCATCCTTCGTGAGGGCATGTATCGTGGGTGGAAGAGCGTGTAGGAAGTAAGTATATTTCTCCGTGAGGCAGGGCAATAGCTTAGGAGGGAAAGAAAACATCTCGGGGAAACTACAGTTAGAACCCCGTCCTCATCTCCGACTAGCTAGTAGACTCTAGAATTGATCGGAGTTGTCCTAAGAAATTACTAAGGAATGTTATTGGAAAATTCAAAATATTATCATAAAACCACATCTCACATATTTGTACATGCACCATAGATTCACAATCTTTCATGAAGAGGTCTGGGAGAAATGCCTCCATGCAAAATTGTCCACATCAAAATTGTCCATGTCCTTGATGGAAATATATAAAATTCCCTTGAAGATATTTTAGTCCTTGTCCTACTTAAAAAGGATGATCCCATTTTGGAATTAGTGGTCAAAGAATACTTTTACCCCCACTCTATATGGTAAATTCTACTTCTTATACTACCCTTCCCCTACAATAGGGAGTGTTGTGTCCCTTTTCTTGAAGATAAGTGATGTTCCTCTTATTTCTCCCAACATTCTCCCAACCTCTTGGACAGTAATACATGTAGCCTCAAAACTAATGTTTAGGGAAACTAGAATCCAATCATGAACCAAGAGTGAAATAGGAGTTAGGGGTGTAAACCGGAAGTGAGTGGTTATCTAGCTAAAATCCTATGCCATGAATCCAACAAAGACGACAGTTCCTCAATCTCCGCTCAGGGCATAAAAGACTAACAGAGCAAAATTTTTGAGTTTAGTGAGATGATTCAAGCTTGTTTAGGCATGTACCAGGTGATCAAATTATCCATCCAGTCCTGAGGCATGGTTTTGTAAATTGGCCCCTAAATCCAAATGTTGCATTGCTTCTTACTAAGCAAAGCACTAGTTACCGAAATCGATGAAAAAAACTACTTTTGAGGGGTTGGAAGTGGGACTGAGGGGTTCTCTAGATGAAATCCTATCCCAGGAATCCATTTGAGTCAATGGTTCCTCAATCCAAGTCTCGGTTTTCATTTTATGGACAGTTGCAAGTCGCAACCCAAACCATTTCGGGGACTCTTGGCAATTCCTCCTCCGGGAATAAAAGCCTAACGGAGTAGCATTTTCATGCTCCATGAGATTTTGCATGGTTGTTTAGGCATGGACTAGGTGACCACATTGTCCATCTTCTCCTGAGGCATGGTTTCATAAATTGGACCCCTAAATCCAAATGTTCCATTTCTTCTTACTGTGCAAAGCACTAGTTATCAAAATTGATGAAAAAAACAACTTTCGAGGGGTTGGAACCGAGAGTGAGGGGTTCTCTAGATAAAATCCTATGCCAAAAATCCAACAGACATGACGGTTCCTCAATCCAAGTCTCGATTTTCATTTTATGCCCAGTTTCAAGTCGCATCCCAAACCATTTCGAGGACTCTTGGCCAATTCCCGCTCAGGGCATAAAAGACTAACAAAGAAACATTTTTGAGTTCTGTGAGATCCTGCAATATTTTTTAGGCATGGACTAGGTGACCAAATAATTCATCTTCTCTCAAGGCATGGTTTCGTAAATTGGCCCCTTAATCCAAATGTTGCATTGCTTTAAACTAAGAAAAACACTAGTTCTTGAAATCAATGATTAAAGAAACTTCTGGGGCATGGAACCTGTGAGAGAGGGGTGCTCTAGATAAAATACTATCCTAGGAATCCATCAAAGTTGATGGTTCCTCAATCCGAGTCTCAATATTCGTTATATTCAAAGTTTCAAGTCGCATCCCAAACCATTTCGGGGACTCTTGGACAATTGCTCCTGAGGGCATAAAAATAATGGAGCAACATTTTTGAGTTCAGTGAGATGTTGCAATATTGTTTAGACGTGGAATAGGTGACTATATTTTCCATCCTCTCTTCAGGCACGGTTTCATAAATTGGACCCCTTAATCCAAATGTTGGCTTGCTTGAAACTGAGGAAAACACTAGTTCTTGAAATGAATGAGTAAAGGAACTTCCGAGGCATCGCACCTATGAGTGAGGGGTGCTCTAGCTGAAATCCTATCCTAGGAATCCATTAGAGTCGACGGTTCCTCAATCCGAGTCTCGGTTTTCGTTTTATGCCCAGTTGCAAGTTGCATCCCAAACCATTTCGGGGACTCTTGGAAATTCCTCCTCCGTGCATAAAATCCTAATAGAGAATCATTTTTGAGCTCCATGATATTTTTCATGCTTGTTTAGGAATGGACTAGGTGACCACATTTTCCATCCTCTCCCAAGGCATGGTTTCGTAAATTGGACCCCTAAATCCAAATGTTTCATTGCTTCTTACTAAGCAAAGCACTAGTCATCAAAATCGATTAAAAAACAACTTCCAAGGGGTTGGAACTAGGAGTGAGGGGTGATCTAGCTAAAATCCTATGCCAGGAATCCAACAGAGATGAAGGTTCCTCAATCCGAGTCTCGTTTTTCATTTTATGCCCAATTGTAAGTCACATCCCAAACCATTTCGGTGACTCTTGACCAATTCTCGCTCAGGGCATAAAAGACTAACAGAGAAACATTTTTGAGTTAGGTGAGATGATGAAAGATTGTTTAGGCATGGAATAGGTGACCAAATAATCCATCCACTCCTGAGGCATGGTTTCGTAAATTGCCCCCTTAATCCAAATGGTGCATTGCTTCAAATTGAGCAAAATTCTATTTCTCGAAATCAATGATTAAAGAAACTTCTGAGGCATGACACCCATGAGTGAGGGGTTCTCTAGATGAAATCCTATCCATTAATCCATCAGATTCTACGTTTCCTCAATCTGAGTCTCGATATTCATTATATGCCCAGTTGCAAGTCGCATCCCAAACCATTTCGGGGATTCTTGGCCAATTTCTCCTAAGGGCATAAAAACCTAACAGATCAACATTTTTTAGTTACGTGATATCATGCAAGATTGTTTAGGTGTGGAATAAGTGAATATATTTTCCATCCGCTCCCACGGCATGGTTTCATTAATTGGACCCCTTAATCCAAATGTTGGTTTACTTCAAAATGAGCAAAACACTAGTTCTCGAAATCAATGAGTAAAGAAACTTTCGAGGCATGGAACCCAAAAGTGAGGAATTCTATAGCTGAAATCCTATGCCAAGAATCCATCGGAGTCGACAGTTCCTCAATCCGAGTCTCGGTTTCTGTTTTATGCCTAGCTGCAAGTCGCATCCCAAACCATTTCGGGGACTCTTGGAAATTCATCCTCGGGGCATAAAAGCCTAACGGAGAAACATTTTTGAGATCCATGAGATTTTGCATGCTTGTTTAGGCATGGACTAGGTGACCACATTTTCCATCTTCTCCTGAGGCATGGTTTCGTAAATTGGACCCCTAAATCCAAATGTTGCATTGCTTCTTACTGAGCAAAGCACTAGTTATCGAAATCGATGAAAAAAACAACTTCCAAGGGGTTGGAACTGGGAGTGAGGGGTGCTCTAGCTAAAATCCTATCCCAGGAATCCAACACATATGACGGTTTGTCAATCTGAGTCTCGGTTTTCATTTTATGCTTAGTTGCAAGGTGCATCCTAGACCATTTCGGGGACTCTTGGCCAATTCCCGCTCAGGGCATAAAAGACTAACGGAGAAACATTTTTGAGTTCCATGAGATGCTACAAGATTTTTAAGTGTGGAATCGATGAACAAATAATCCATCCACTCCTGAGGTATGGTTTCGTAAATTGGCCCCTTAATCCAAATGCTGCATTGCTTCAAACTGATAAAAACACTAGTTCTCGAAATCAATGATTAAAGAAACTTCTGAGGCATGGCACCCATGAGTGAGGGGTGATCTAGATGAAATACTATCCCAGGAATCCATCGTATTCAATGGTTCCTCAATCCGAGTCTCGATATTTGTTATATGCCCAGTTGCAAGTTGCATCCCAAACCATTTCGGGGACTCTTGGCCAATTGCTCCCGAGGGCATAAAAACCTAACAGAGCAGCATTTTTGAGTTCTGTGAGATGCTGAAAGATTTTCTAGGCATGGAATAGATGAATATATTTTCCATCCTCTCCCGAGGCACGGTTTCATAAATTGGACCCCTTAATCCAAATGTTGGTTTGCTTCAAACTAAAAAAAAACACTAGTTCTTGAAATCAATGAGTAAAGAAACTTCCAAGGCATGGAACCCATGAGTGAGGGTTTCTCTAGCTAAAATCCTATGCTAGGAATCCATTGGAGTCAATGGTTCCTCAATCTGAGTCTTGGTTTTCATTTTATTCCCAATTTCAAGTCGCATCCCAAACCATTTCGGGGACTATTGTTAATTCATCCTCGGGGCATAAATGCCTAACATAGCAACATTTTTTAGCTCCATGAGATTTTGCATGCTTGTTTAGGCATGGAATAGGTTACCACATTGTCCATCCACTCCCGAGGCATGGTTTTGTAAATTGGACCCCTAAATCCAAATGTTGCATTGCTTCTTACTGAGCAAAGCACTAGTTATAGAAATCGATGAAAAAAACAACTTCTGAGGGGTTGGAATCGAGAGTGAGGGGTGATCTAGATAAAATCCTATGCCAAGAATCCAACAGAGACAATGATTCCTCAATCCAAGTCTAGGTTTTCATGTTATGCCTAGTTGCAAGTCGCATCCCAAACCATTTCATGGACTCTTGGCCAATTCCCACTCGTGGCATAAAATACTAACAGAGAAACACTTTTGAGTTCCGTGAGATGCTGCAAGATTTTTTAGGCATGGAATCAGTGACCAAATTATCCATCCGCTCCTAAGGCATGGTTTCGTAAATTATCCCCTTAATCCAAAAGCTGCATTGCTTTGAACTGAGAAAAACCCTAGTTCTCGAAATCAATGATTAAAGCAACTTCTGAGGCATGGAACCCATGAGTGAGGGGTTCTCTAGATGAAATCCTATCCCATGAATCCATCAGAGTCGAAGGTTCTTCAATCCCAGTCTCAATATTCATTATATGCCCAGTTGCAAGTCACATCCCAAACCATTTAGGGGACTCTTGACCAATTTCTCCCAAGGGCATCAAAACCTAATGGAGAAGCATTTTTGAGTTCCATAAGATGCTGGAAGATTGTTTAGGTGTGTACTAGGTGACTATATTTTCCATCCTCTCCTGAGGCACGGTTTCATAAATTGGACCCCGTAATCCAAATGTTGGTTTGCTTCAAATTGAGAAAAACGCTAGTTCTCGAAATCAATGAGTAAAGCAACTTATGAGGCATGGAACCCAAGAGTGAGGGGTGATCTAGATGAAATCCTATCCAAGGAATCCATTGAGTCGATGGTTCCTCAATCTGAGTCTCAGTTTTCATTTTATGCACAGTTGCAAGTCGCATCCCAAACCATTTTGGAGACTCTTCGCAATTCCTCCTCCGGGCATAAAAGCCTAATGGAGCAACAGTTTTGAGATCCATGAGTTTTTTCATGATTTTTTAGGCATGGAATAGGTTACCACATTGTCCATCCGCTCTCGAGGCATGGTTTCGTAAATTGGACCCCTAAATCCAAATGTTGGATTCCTTCTTACTGAGTAAAACACTAGCTATCGAAATCAATAAAAACAACAACTTCTGAGGGGTTGAAACCATGAGTGAGGGGTTCTCTAGCTAAAATAATATGCCAGGAAACCAATAGAGATGACTATTCCTCAGTCCGAGTCTCGGTTTTCATTTTATGCCCAGTTGCAAGATGCATCCCAAACTATTTCTAGGACTCTTGGCCAATTCCCGCTCAGGGCATAATAGACTAACAGAGCAACATTTTTGAGTTTTGTGAGATGATGAAAGTGTTTTTAGGCATGGAATAGTTGACCAAATAATCCATCCACTCTCGAGGCATGGTTTCGTAAATTGGCCCCTTAATCTAAATGTTGCATTGCTTCAAACTGAGCAAAACACTAGTTCTCAAAATCAATGATTAAAGAAACTTATGAGGCATGACACCCATGAGTGAGGGGTGATCTACATGAAATCCTATCCCAGGAATCCATCTGATTCAATGGTTCCTCAATCCGAGTCTTGATATTCATTATATGCCCAGTTGCAAGTCGCATCCCAAACCATTTCGGGGACTCTTGGCCAATTGCTCCTAAGGGTATAAAAACCTAATGGAGAAACATTTTTGAGTTCCGTGATATGCTGCAAGATTATTTAGGCATGGAATAGGTGACTATATTTTCTATCCGCTCATGAGGCACGGTTTCATAAATTGGACCCCTTAATCCAAATGTTGGTTTGTTCAAACTTAGAAAAACACTAGTTCTCGGAATCAATGAGTAAAAAAAATTTTGAGGCATGGCACCTGGGAGTGAGGGCTGATCTAGGTGAAATCCTATCCTAGGAATCCATTGGAGTCAACGATTCCTCAATTCAAGTCTCAGTTTTTTTTTATGCCCATTTTCAAGTCGCATCCCAAACCATTTCGGGGACTCTTAGCCAATTCCCACTCAGGGCATAAAATACTAACGGAGAAACATTTTTGAGTTCCGTGAGATGCTGCAAGATTTTTTAAGAGTGGAATAGGTGATAAAATAATCCATATTCTCTTGAGACATGGTTTCGTAAATTGGCCCCTTAATCCAAATGCTGCATTGCGTCAACTTTCGAGGCATGGCACCCGAGAGTGAGGGGTGGTATAGCTGAAATCCTATCCTAGTAATCCATCGGAGTCGACGGTTCCTCTATCCAAGTCTCAATATTATTTTTATGCCCAGTTGCAAGTCACATCCCAAACCATTTCAGGGACTCTTGGCTAATTTCTCACGAGGGCATAAAAAATAACTAACTACATGTCTCTGTCAACTAACTACTATATCTTCCTGCCTTGAAAAAACACTGCACCAATTTCAACTGCACATTGAGTTTAACAACCACTACTTCCTACATAAAAATGTGGGTTGCATTGTTGTTAACCATCGCCATAACTAACTTATTCCTCAACTTGGATTGAAAAAAACTAATATTTGTATAGTTCTAATCTTGGCTTGAACAAAACTAATATTTGTATAGTTCTACTCTTGTATTGAACAAAACTAATATTTGTATAGTTCTACTCTTGTCTTGCCTTATACATATTGCCAACTAAAGAATCCAAGATTTGAAACACACCAACTGATGGTTGGATTTCTTAATCCATAGCATTGACCCTCATCTTCAATGGACATTTCTTATAATAATTCTATTTTGCACAAATCCAACAAACAAAAACCTTACTACTATTTTTTTCTTAGATCCATATGATAAATTTATCATGTCCTTAGTGTTATCACATTAATATGTCCTTAATATGTCCAAAATTAAGAGGGATATCACATTAAATTAGGTGGTTGACCACTAATATTGGTAATTGCACCCTAGTCTAATTGTGCATCCAAAACTAAAGATATAAAAAATTTATTTAGAAATTTGAATATAGAAAAAAAAGTTCATAAATTAGAACTAGGATGATGATGGACTACTAACTAACAACACGTGCACATGCAACTGAAGGTACAACCAAACAGGTACCTATTAGATATTTCTTCGTCGAGTGAGGAAAGCTTAGGAAAAATAGAGGTTGGAAATGCGATTGCATCTAGTAGATATGATAAGAAAACAAGGACCAGAGGTGAAAAAGTCAAAATAAAATTTTGTAGATACACGAAATTTTTTCTTGTCGAAGGAGGATCATGCTTTTATGATGATGAGAGCATAGGAGACATAGAGGTTCCACTCAGGTGTAAGCATATGGTGAAACAATGGGTACCTAAGGAACTACCTCCTATAGATGTTGACTTCGTTGTCAACAATAGGACATATCGCATTGTACCAACCTCCCTGCATGGCTTGGGTATATTTTCCATGGATGGAATAATTGTAAAATACAATACAGTAACTGGATTGATGGACTATGTCGGACCATGTTACAATTATAACGATTGGATGCAGCTGGTCTGGTACATGCGAAGTATGCGGAGATATGCACTCGCCATAAATTATATACAACTAATAAACAAGGATAAAAATAAAGGAGCGACTATCTATATTGATGGAAGGCCTAAATGTTCCGACAATATCGCAGGGTTTATAAACAACACACAACTTGTCACAACAAAAAAAACCCGAATTGCATATATGAGGGACGTGAAGAGAATTAGGTAGTCCTGTGCACAATAAAAAAGATATCTCCCAGGGAAGAGTTATTAGTATATTACCATTCGAATCGAATAGAAACATTTACTAATAGTGAGCAGGTTCTTATGCAACACCTCTTTCAGAAACCTCTACTTATTGCATTATATTTTTTTTATTATCTTTAACATTGTTGTAAATATTATCTTTAACATTGTTTTTTTGTTATCACTAACAATTTTTTAAATATTTGGGGGTTCTAATTATATTATAATGTGGAAGGATGATTGTGGAAAAGGGCCAACCACAGAACATGTAAATCATTATCAATTTCCACTTTCATTTTACATTATTTTTATTATTTTCTTAGATAATTTTATTGAAATAACATTGTTTTTGTTGAAATTATATGTAGTCTGTAGGCCATGTTGATCATGATTCCACCAATGATGAAGGGTTTTATTCATCTGTTGATCCGATGGTCTTAATAAAAAAAAATATCATTAAAGCTAACAAGGAACTTGCTAGATTCTTAGATCATCCAGATCAAACTCCCAACGTTAAAGAAAAGATCAAGCTCCTTATGTCACAACTTAACACATATAAGGTAATAACCATAATTTAAAGTGTTTTTTTTAATGTACTCATATGTTCAATTATGATACTTTATTCTTTAACTTTTACATTATCTCACGAAAAAACATTTTCTTTTTTATAAAGACATTTTTGGAGCCTGTTCAGGCCGGTGTTGGTAGTAGTGGTGCTACAGAGATGCTACAGAGTCCTGATGCGGGTGGTCATACAATTGCTAGAGTACTATTTACTTCTCCATATTCCACACCTAATTTAGATATGATCCATGACACACATCACTAGAAATCCACACCTCTATCAAAGTCTAGAGATGGTGGCAGATATGAGTCTCATGGTGATGTGGTTGAGATGGTTGCATTTCCTAGAGCTAGACGTGTGAAAATCACGGGGACCCTTCCGTGCACATTTTTGGTCGACAATAATGGACTTCCATTAAAACAATCAAGACTCCCAGGTAGTTTTAATTCATATTTTAATTGTTTAATGTTGTCCTTCTCATACAAAAATCATCTAGATTATTAATTTTAAATTAATGATAATATCTTTTTGTGTGTAGGAAACAACCTTTTTTATAGGCACCTAGAGAGCAAGGCCTTGTTGATTTTTGGGGAAACCTTACGCATGAGGTGGAATTGCCATAATTTAAACCTCAAAAAGGAACTTATGGATTATCTTGAAGGCCTCTTTGGAGTAGACACGTTCAATAAAAAAATGACCACTTCTGCAGCGGGTGAGTATTTAAAATATACGCGGGATGTTTATAGATGAAGCTTGGTAGGAAATCCTAGGTATGAGCATCCTCCCTCAATTCCAGAGAGGGAGTGGAAGGCGATCATTGATGATGAAAAATAGAAGATTTAGAAAAAAATAGGAGAACAAATAACTGGCACACCAAGGTAAATTATAATAATTTGATTTCAATACTAGCTTTATTTTTCTTTATATCTAAATAAAAGTGTGGTTATATATAACACACTTGAAAATTTTGATGATAGGTTGCCTGACACTTTGAAGGAAACCAAATCAAGGATTTCCAAACATGTTAAACACAAGCTAGGCCAGGGAGACTACTCGAGGTTACATTATTTGTATCACCTTACAAATTTCAGGTAATTGCAGCCAAAAACATTAAAAAACCATACCCTTATGAAATGCAGGGCGACGAATTCAGAACTGAAACCATGAAGGAATACCTCCAACTTGGTTACAAGTATGGTTATAAAGTCGTGGTTGATCGTAGGAAAAGCATGGGGCAGACTACAAGATCCAATTTGTGGGATAAGGTAAATAAAAATCAGTCCACATTAACCTTTCATTACTTATAAATACGTAAATGTTTGATATCGTCCATAATTTAATGTCTTACATTGTTTTAATCAGGGGAGCAACACTATCAACGAAACCATTAGTACTGGTCAACATAGCATTGATAGTGCAACACATCTAGAAGATCATGGTGCTCCCCAGCAGCCCCATCCCAGTGAGGTGCAACCCCAAGATGTTCCTGTGACTGAGGCCCACGATGGTAAAATGTATATATATTAATCATATACTTAATAATTCTATACTTATAAATTTTGATGTTTCAATGGTAGAGAATGTCATAGTTGATCCTCCTCAACCTAAAGATCAAGTAAACAGGCCTACAACCATTACAATGGTGCCGACTAGAGGACTAGATAAATAATTACATTGCAGAGTTTTTTTTTAATATTAATGAACTACTTTAATGATATTTAAAAATTGGCCATATAAATTTAATATTTTTGATTTTTGTAGGTGATGGCCCCTCATAGTAGAATCCACAGCATGGGTACGAGACCAGGCATACTCGACGTTAAAGGAATGAAACAACATCAGCTGTTGAAGAGCACCCATTAAATGATGACATGGATATGGATGAATTACTTAAGACCTGGAAAGCACAAAAGAAGACTAAAAGAAATTCATGATGTCATGTAATAATTTTATAAGACAGTTAGATGTACATTATATAGCTGAACATGTAATGATGCATATACTGCATTAACATTATGGGTACTTTTTCATCTGATAATATACACAAGAATATTTCTATGGCTTGTATATATCTGTGAATGTAATTTTTTTTATACACTTAATGATAATTTCATCTTCTCTTATAAGACTTGGTATATATTGATTCAATACTCCTTGATTCAAGACGTGAGAATGCAAGCAAGACCTGGTGCCTTGTACTTGGGCTATGGAGTCTAGGAAACAAATAGAAGTTGAACATGCAATATGAAACTTCCAAAATCTTGTGACATGATATATGCAACTTTGAAAGTATTGTGACATGTGACATGTGGCAAGCATATTTTCCAATCAATGTGCAAAATTTAAACTTGGTGCAACATGCAAAAATAAATTTTTGGGAAGATGCAATAATAATTTTTAAGGATTAAGCATGAGGGGTTGGAAATGGCCATGTCAAACATTTTATAATATTTTTTCAGAGCATTACCCTTGTTTTCATTGTGTCTCACATGACAAAGAAAAAAAATAACATTTCCATTGTCAATTTATATGTGGAGGGTTATTCAAGGTTTCAATACTTTCTTCATATTTTCCTACTTTAACCCTCTCATGGTCATGTTAATCCATATAGAGATCCATGATATAAACACTCATTATTATAATGTTTTTTTTTTTAATAAAAAAAAGAGAGTACAACCTAATATATTAATTTTCCAGAAAAGAGGGGAAACTAGGAACACCATGTCTTCCAGTTGTCTCACCGTAAAGTGGAAAATGAGATAACTAGCTATCTATGCAGTTTGTGAAACAGAAAAACTGGCTGCCATCTATCTTGCCCGAAGGAAACCAAGACATTTGGTAGCCATTGGTTTGAGAAAAAAACATTGAGTTTTAGAGTTACAAAATAATGGTTTCTAGCCATGACTAGCCTAAGGGAAACCAAGAAAATGACTGAAACTATTGACTGTGACATTTACCCACTGGTCTCTACATAATCCATGTCGCCTTCACCATCCTTTGGCTATCATCATGAAGGCTTGAGCACACGTCAGGCAGTTTTTTCTTGGCTGTGTATCTGAGTAGGCATTGTAGAGAAATTCAACTCATTGGCTGACTAGACTGGTGCGGTGGATTAGGTCGTCCACCATGCTCCTCAGTTTAAAGACTAACTTCAGGTGGCCTGGGTGGAGGAGTGGTCATTGTACATGCCCTTCCTCTTGCATGGTAGAAAGAGGACATGGCATAGGAGCGATCCCACCCTCCTTCTCCAGACTAACCTCTATCGGTTCGCCTTCCAGACCAATTGCCTCATCCTCAACTGGCTCGTTTCTTCCCGGGACTTCTGTAGGATGGATCTCTTATGCACCTGTGGTCGGTTCTGCCTGCAAATCTATCAGGATTTATTCAATGATGTAGCAGGGGGGGAAATTGACCAAATGGTATTCTCCTCTTTGAGAGCCTTGATGATTCTTGATGGCCAGTTGGGTGATTTCCCCTGGGAAACAAGTCGACCGGTTCCAATTTTCAGAAACAGTGAAGAGTAGGTGTGTTGGGGGGACTTCAATGGGTTCACCTGGGATAATTTATTCTATGTAGACCATGGGAGGCATGCCATACCTCCTATTTTTGTGGATGATTTGTGTCTGTTCCATGGACAACACTCGCTTGAAATTTTGTTGTCTCTTTCTGCGTGCAGTTGAGGCATACTAGGAAACCCCCCTGTGGGGCTTGCCTCATTATTGTGGCATGTGGAGGTGCCAAGCAATGGCCCTGGTATCAATTAGGAATATACAATCGCACTAGATCTCAAGGATGCCCAAAATCTGTAGCTTCAGCTCGAAATGAGCCCCTTCCTTTCCAAAATAGAATAAATTCATGAGGAGTAATGTGACCAGACCTTCCATTAAGGCCATACACTGAGTGATCTCCATTCCTTTCACACACACAAGAGGTCTTGGCTCAATGGCTTGGCTGATATGGCTTGCTCCCATCCTTAATGGTGAGGGTATGAGAGTCGGTGGCCTGTATTTAAGGCCCAGTCAAGCATTGTTCCACGTGTCGTTCCTGTGCGGGGTGGCATCCCACCCTGGGCTCATTGTTATAATGTTGACATAAATTCCAATCTTCACTTTGTCTATTAGAGGGCACAATTTTTGCAACAATTTAATGTTTTTAGTTCCATGAAATTTATTTTGTTTCTTCAACAACATAAAGGATTAAACATGAGGGGTTGGAAATGGCAATGTCAAACATTTACTCTTTCACACATGTGCATCATCTCAATCGTCATGTCTACAATATGTGGAGGGTTATTCAAGGTTTCAATCCTTTATTCATATTTTAATACTTTATTCTTCTCATGGTCATGTTAATCCATATAGATTTTCATGATATAAACACTCATTGTTCTAATGTTGGCATAAATTTAGATCTTCACTTTGTCAATTAGAGGGCACAATAATGGAAACAATGAGAGAGTTTTGACCATGTGTCAACTAATTTGTCCCTTTAAAAAAACTTCATTGATGTGAAAGGGAGCACTGTGTCTATGAGAAAAGACCCAGTTTATCCCCCACATATATTCAATAAGGTGTGTGGGATAAACACACCCTCAAAAGAAAAAAAAAATCACTCCAAGTGAAGTTGTTGCATAACTCCAAACCATCTGCATAGTTGGAGTTTCCTTCACAATATTTTGTCCTCGATGATATTACAAGAAAATTCAATGGGTTGACCCAGTTTTTTGTTTACATTGTCCCTATTGACCTTTGGATGGAGAAATTTTGTGGAGAGGTGAGTCAACCTTGGTATAGTTTGGGCTTTCTACTTCATAGAGATTACCTTACCTGGGTTCCATACTTGAGAGTGAGTTAGATTATTCTTCATACCCACTTGATGCTTGGCATATCCGTGTTTCAGATGATAATCAAACACAAGGGAAGGTTTCCATATGTTGGTAAGCTCCTTGAATGGTTGATTTGGATATTTGATTTCACCTAGCAGCCACATCCCTTAGTTATCCAATAGGGTAGGCATGAATATGATCATTGAGCAGTAGTTAGAATGATTTTTTTCCTTCCATTCATGTTTTCCTTTCTTTTGTGTGTTTAGTTTATTACATTTCCTAATTTTGTTGATGCATTTTATTTTCCTTAGAATAATTTCTTACACGTGTTTTCCTGCTTTACTTTCACTTTTATATTTGGTGAAGTGTTTTTATTTGTGCCAAGTAATTTTTATTTCTAAATAGGATGGTAGATTCACCCCAATTTTTTTTTCATTTTCCAAGTTATATGGTGTGTAGGTCATAGGTTTACAGAGATTATGGATTTCTCATACATTCTCACACAGAGTGCATGTCCACGAGTAGGAGCCAGATGTTACCCCATGAAGGGTGACACATTTTTGGATATGATAGAAAGGGTTTCAGGTTGTTGCTTGCATGATGTGTCATGCTCATATTCCCTAGATCTAGATAGATTTCTTCTTGATCTCCACCAAAAAAATGATCGTGCTAGATCAACTATGGTGTAGCTCACTTTCATGCCAACTCCTCAGATGATAGATGCATTGTTGTACGGCATGGCATGGTTCCTATTTGCTTCATTTGACATTCCCAATGATGAACTATTTAATTTCTATCATAACAACCCAATTTCATGCTTAAATGTTTCATAAGTACTTGTTCATGCTTCACTTCTTGCACATATGAAATTTACTAAATGACGACTATCTTGTGAATGAATATATACTTTTTATGTAGAAATTTTCACCTTGAACATTGTATATTTCTTGATCACTAATTATGAGTAATGGTGCATTGGTGTGTTGTGTTGAATAAAGTAAGTTTTTTCTTTCCAAGTATTCATTGAGCATTTTCTTCTCTTACTTTTCTTGAAGCATCAGTTTATAAAAGTCAACCCAGGTCAAACAAAGACCTTGTCCTCACCTGTCTAGAAATACAATGATAGGACTTAGTATTAGTCTCCTAGGAAAACCCTCCTTGTGTTAGAAACCATTGCCTAGAAATGTAGAGGCAAGGGCACTAAGGTGATAGTAGGTGACTTCCCTATCTATTTCCTCAAGCTCTCCCTCATAGGGTAAGACTTCCCTTTGGAAATATTTTAAGCAGCAACATGAGAAATTTAGCTAGAAATAACTTCACTTAGATGAAATATTTAGTGTGCAATCATAGCACCTTCTATAATTGGCTCAAAAATAAAATTTTATTTTTTTTGCTCAAAAATAAAATTTCAAAATTTTTTGCTCAAAAATAATATATATATATATATATATATATATATATATATATATATATATATATATATATATATATAT
>ML783392.1:268553-278651 GCA_009831015.1 Picea engelmannii | reverse complement strand
AAATAACGAAATTTTTCATCTCAATTGCGACGACCGGTACAAATCTTGCGACAAAATTGCTATACAAATCAGAAAAATTGTATAGCGATTTCGTCGCTATATACCCTATTTGCATCGCTCTTGTGACGACATCCTTGAAAGCTGATTCGTCGCAATTTTTTTACTTAATTTTTCTATATTGTTGAGTGTGTGACGATCTCTCTTTCTTATCTCTCTTGCGACGATAGCTCTACATTGTCTCATTTGTGACGATTTGCCTACTGTGTTGCTCTTTCAACGATTGCTTTACTTATTCGTTCTGGCGATGGTATTTCTTTTTTTGTCACAATCGTGAAAACTTCCCTACTGTCGTCGCTCTTGCGACATTAATCCAAGTTCATCGCATGTGCCATGTTACATTAAACGATGTTTTGGAGACTTAAGATTCGTCGCAATATCCAGGACATAACATCGAATCAAATGTAATGTAAACCAAGGAACATGTCACTGTAATCCATCCAAGAAAATGCGATTTCAAACTGTTACAATACAAAATTCTCTTAAATGTAATTAATTTTTAGGAATAGGGAGTGAAAAATGGATATGGGAAGGCTAGGGGATTGTAATTATAGAAAAGTGAAATAATGGTAGGGAAAGAGAGTGGATACTGTTCATAAAATTAATTAAGTAATCCATAAAACCATTTTATATCAAACACAAAAGATCCAACACCAACCAAATAATCACTGTGATCATTTAAACAACTACTATGTATAAATCAATCAATTCTATGTATTAACTTTCTCACTATTCACAATTAAATATTTAACACAACGTCATCAAAACAAGACAATATGCCTTCCACAACAACCTATAGAAGAGTTATGTTTCTTCGCATTTGTCCACTTAATGTTTTAAAACAATTTCCAAATGAACACACAGTCACTTATTTCCACTTTGTTCAACATCAAACATCAACCACTGTCCATGAATTATTTCCTTAATCAAACACAGACACAAAAATCATGCCTAATTTCATCGCCCAATTCCATTTAACAATTAAATTGTAATGATACCATACTATCACAGAACCCATGCATATCTCTGCTACGATGCATGATATTCATCAAACATACATAGTGCACAGTCAAACACTATCATCAATGTTTTAAATTGCAATAATCCTGACTTGCCAATTAAACGCATAGTAACAACAATCACCATTTCAACTCATACAATGTTGTAGGATACACAAACCATTCAACAAAATGAAAGATCATTTTTTGACTGTACATGTCTAATTACTCGGAATCTAAATATCAAACGATGTTGAGCTATCAATCCAATACAAGGAGGCATCAACAATATGCCCAATCCCATTTCTCAAATAATTCAAATTGCAAAAAAAAACATAATGTTTAAAAACCCGTGCCCATGTCTGATGGTGCAATCAAACAATATCCATAACATATACAGTGGAAAACCATGCCAGAACTATCATGATTGCAATAATCCCATTTGGCACTTAAAACACACAATAACAACAACCCTTATTTCAACCTATATCATGTTGTAGGAAACACACAAACCAACGTATAAAGAAAAGAGGAATATTCCCGATCAACCATAAAACAGTGTTGAGTCAACAATCCAATTGTTACAACACAAGAGGCAGTGACTGCATGCCCACTTCATTACTCGAGTCAACCAATTAACCATGATGAACTATCAAATCAATTTACATAATAAAGGATACAGTGATTATAAACCAATCAAAAAAAATATTGTCAATGCTATTAATCAGGGATAACCAATAATTAAGCATTGTCGACGATATTCTACCAAATCATAACTGATGCAGGAGCATCACTCCAAGCCATCTACGTGCCAACTAGCTAGCACATCAAGCGCGCATTCAATGGAAGGAGAAGTGCCACAGGAAAGATGCTCACAGAGTTGTTGAATACTCTATTGGCTCAACAAGGAGTGCTTGAGCAGGAGGTTGCCAAGAGGGCACCAAATTTCCCTTTGAAGGAAAAGATGAGGGCGAAGACTCTTAGATATTGAGTGAGTTTGAGAATATCAGGAGGAACAACATTCCTAGAATGCAGGTGAGACCCAAAGAAATCGAGCTTGCAGAGGGAGTAAAGGTCGAGGCCTTTGAAAACTTGAAAGTCTTCCAAGTCTGGCAGGAGGTGAGAAAGCTTGGGAGGGAGCTACAGTAGCTGTTAGATCAGTGGCGGAAGGTTCGATCTAGACCGTCGAATTTTACATCCAGATAGAAGGAGGAGGATGCCAAGTCATTGGCCATAAATCCTTAAGAAGCAGAGGCGGACGATCAGAACTCTCTATGAAGATCTCACGAAATCACAAGGACCATAGGATCAAAGGATGCTGCAAGGTGGTTATAGGTGGATGAACCCATCACCTTAGGATCCAGGATCAACGTGAGTTGTTGATCGTTTTTTGCGTAAGTCGTTGGACCATTTCACGTTTCAGGGATTCACAAGAGAAGAGCACAAGAGATCAGTAATCCAACTCGCAAAGTAACGAGTTACGAAAGGCGCTTGTGCTCAGGCTAGGTACTGGTCATATTTGAAGGGGGTTGACACTATTAAGGCCCTAATCGGGATTCAAGGTTTGACATTTCAAAGAGAAAGGGGCAGGAGAACAAGTATACTATTTTATCGAACCACAAATTGCGATATCCTTTTGGCATTAGCGCATGGTCACGGGGTTGTGGTGGAATGGATATGTAAGGCTCACGCCTGGTGCTAAGTTGCGCAGGGTGGGTTTTCATGAAGGACTCGTGGATCAGATTCATGGGGTTTCTGTGAGGGCCCAAAAGAACTATTTCAGTTCTACAGATTCGAAGAAGATTGATCTTGTGTGGATCTCATCCTGAGGGCAGGGGGGTCTACCTCACTTTGGTATAAGTGACGCAGACCACTTTCCCTCAGGCCAAGATCCGCTCAGGATCGATTTCCTCCAAAGGCTAAGCTAGCCCAACTTAGCGATTCCTCACGGGAATCCTGCTCACAATCCACAGGTCCTTCAGTAACCCCACCTATGCTACGAACATGCACAAGGTGCGAGCTTCACATCCTTTAAGTGATCATGGTGCTATGACCAAGGCATACACCCGAAGGTGCTAATCATGATTTGGATTTTGGCTTCTCCCGATGCAAGGAGACCCTGTGCTAATCCCAAAAGGTGCTACCAGCTTTTGGCAGTTGGAACTCCTACCTGCAAGTTCTTTGCTCCTTTCCCTTTGAAACATCGAACCCTGAAACACGATATAGGTCAATGGGGCATTGAATCCTTCCAAGGTGACGAGAACACGCCACCTGTCACCTCTTCCTGGGAACTATGGTTACGCCACCTGTCATCCACGTGGCCCCTACATCTGGGATGTGCCACCTGTTCATTTGAGCCTTTGGCTTTCGGGACTCAAGAGAAAAGTGAATTGTCATTCCCTTCCCTCTACAGACCCCAAAATATAAAATCTTACCTTCGATGAGATCGATGACTGCATGCCTCCCTTGATTTGATGACCCATGACATATCTGGATTTTGCAAATTGGCGATCCAAGACACTTGACCCCAAACCTTTGGTCACTCCATTCCCTGAACTCTGATATGGGAGTTCACATGTGAGATCAATGGACCATGTTGATACAAATATAACTATCACTATCCCTCTAGAGCTTAAGGGTGTTGAAAAGACACTCAGTTTTAATTTCTTCATTGTTCTAAGAGATCCAACGGTCCACGGGATTTAGACACTTCCTCTTGAAGCGTCTCCACCATCTTTTTTAGCTCCTCTCCTGCACGACCTCCCAAAGGTTAAAATATGTGCGCCTTCCTTCAGATCCGATGGATATCAGTCCTTTACACTAGATTTGATGGCCTAGATCTATTTCTCCCTTGCACACTTTCCTGCGTGCGTTTGGATGTAGACTTCGATGACCCAGATCTCGCCTCTCCAGCTGATCCAATAGAAACGCTGCTCTACCTTGACCATGTGCTTCTCCTTACTCTTAGAATATTTCTTGCTCCAAAAAGGCCTTGGCCTTTGTCTCTGCTATGAAGCCTGTAACCTTTTCTTCTACCTGTATTCTAAGAGATGTTCCTCCTCCTGAGATTTATTACTCTGAACCTCAAAGGGTTCCTTTGATCTCTGCAACCTATTGCATGAATCTTGCATGAAATGGTGCTATCTCCTCTGATATTATCCACGGCTCTGAACTCAAAGTGTCTCTATCCCTTTCTCTCCTTGAAGGGATATAAGTTCCCTCTAGAAACTACCTGCTCAAGCAAGCTTTGTTGAGTCTACAGGGTGTTTAGTAACCCTATGAGTGTCTCCTCCTATGACAATTCTCTTCTCTCTGAACTCAAACACGATTTACTTCTGTGCACACTTGTACCAACTCAATGCCCACCTTGAAGAGTTCTCCAGAATCTTCAGTGACTCTGTCTTCTCACCGAACTTGAAATAGAGTTCTCCTCAATGCACCTTGTGCATTTTCTCAATGCCCTCCTGGTAGAGCCTTTACAGAATTCTCATCAATTCTTCTTCTCCTCTCTATGCTCTCCTCTGCATAGTTCTTTCTTTAGGGTGTTAAACAACCTTGAGGATTCTTATTGTGTCAATGACTTCAACTGGTGCACCCTCCTGACACATCTTTGTCTGAAATTCCACAGAATTCAGAAGTGCACTCCTGTACTAGTTTTCATAGACCACGGTACTCTGTCATGCACTCTTGCATGAAACCACAAAGAATCCAAACCTGAAATCAAAGAACTCTCAGATTGGAAAATCTATCTATCCCTGCAAATGCACATCTAACATAAATCTACAATATATCATCAAGAAATAAAGACATTCATTCATGAACTCACAAACACATGAAAAACAACATGCTGGAAAAACTGCTCCATTTGTATTCATCAAGAATGCCTGATTACAATGTGTTCGAGATTGGACTGCAACATAGTCTCTACTCTCTTATCCTCTCTACCCTATTCTTTGTTCTACCTCTTCTCTCTTTCCTCTTACTCCCTCCTTCACAGAAAAAAAATAGAAGATATTTTTACAAAAGGGGGCTCCTCGAGCGCTTCCCTCCATCTCACAAAATCTCATTAATTTACCTTCAATTACATTGAATGGATGTCTAGTCCGAATTAGATATAGATCTCAGCCTTACAACCATTTAAGGCAACCTTTATCTAAATCATGTGTACATTCATGGATTTTGTCTCTTCGTCCTTACAAACATTTAATTACATTTCAAAATTTGAAAAACAAGAGGGCTGTGCCTCTCTCCTTCCATTGAATGCATGCTTGATGTGCTGGCTGGCACATAGCTAGATTGGAGTGATGCTCCTGCATCATACTCCTTTGCTATGAGAAATTCATGATCTCCTGCTCATGATCTTCCCAACATCACTATTGAAATCCACCTGGATCCCAAACAATTCTTTGGAGTTGTCCGTCCGCTCCATTGCTTCACTGTTGTTGTTGCTTCTGTTGCCCTGCTGCTATGGCAGGTTCTCCTCTGCTGAGCTTCCCTTTGCTGACCGCTTCTATTGATCTGATCATCAACCTTCTGATCTCCTCAATTATCTTGTCCAACTACTCCCATGGATGGCTCTCCTTTTGTGGCCTGCTCTGCTGCACTTATTCCCTGCAAATGGGTAGATCAACTAGATCTCCCATGCCATCTTCTTCCTCTGTGGCCTCAACTTGCCACCCTACTACAAAATTAATCTCTGCAGTCTTATCTTCTTGACTGACCCACTGTTCAGTCACCTTCTCTCATAGACTTTCTTCTTCCATTTTCCCTTGTGCTGGTTGAATTCCAACTTCCTCCAGCTGCTCCTTAGACTGGAATTTTCCTTCATCTGTTTCTACATGCCTTAGCATTGCAGTCAACATCATCTGTTCAGCTCCCTAGCTGAAATTTTCAAGCAATTCCTTGGAATTCTCCTCTGTTAACATCTGCATGACTGTCTTCTCTTGGCAGTCATCTACTGGCTTTGGATGACTTAACCAATCCTCCATCATTTGTAACTCCAACTCCCATGGAGTGAGTATCTTATCCCCATGCTCTTCTCTTGCTGTGGAAGATTTTGATGTCTTCTCCATTTCTTCCTCTTTGACAGTCACTGCTGAATATCCTTATCATGTTATTGTTACATCTACAACACAGGCTTTGGACTCCATTGGGCTATATGGCAGGAATAATTCAATTCCCCCAATGATCAGAAAGTGTGTCTGATCCTTCTCTATCATCTTGTCTTGTTGACCTGAACTCATCCTTGAGTTCATGAGACTTTTAGACAGTCTCATCTACTATACCTTTCCCACCCGACAATATGGGATTTCCTCTCTACCCTCCTGGCAGTCTATGAGATCCTCCAATGATCTCATCTCATTGCCTTCCTGACAACCTGAATTTTCTGTTCTGCCCTCCTGGTAGTCTTTGAGATAATCCTATGACCTCTTCTTATTGCCCACCTGGAAAATTGAAAGTTCCTCACTGCCCACTTGGCAACTTCTAAGATCTATGCTCGATCTCTCTTCCTCCTCATCACTGAGATTTCTCCTAGTCTCTAGATCACACACATGAACCATCTCCTTTTCATCTATGAGGCTTTCCACATACCTCAGCCATTCCTGCAGTAGTCTCCACTGTCTTCAGGCCAATAAATACTGAACTGGCCATTTCACCTTTGTTTTCATGGGCCATTCATACACCCATCATGTTCTTGCATTCTGTTGCATTCTGTTGCACCCACAGTGCAATCTCTTCCATTCTTTCCCTGATCTCGCTGATCTCTTTATCCATCTCAACCTTGCTCTTCATCTTCTAGTGTTCCTCTCTTTGACCATGATTATGGCCTTCAGTAGCCATCTTCTTCCCTTTGAATCTACCCTCCTGGAAAATCTGTTGTTGTTACTCTGCATCTGAGAGCATTTCCAACATTTCCTACAGTCCACCTGACTGTCTATTTGTTGTTGCATCCTGCAACAATATCTTCAATCCTCTTTACCTGAAATATACAGATGAAGTCCTTCTTTGATACCAAAGTGACACAGACCCCCTAACCTCAGGATGATATCCTCTCGGAATCGATTTCCTCCAAAAGCTAAGCTAGCCCAGCTCAACGATTCCTCACGGGAATCCTGCTAATGATCCACAAGTCCTTCAGTAGCCCGACTTGTGTGAACATGCACATGGTGTGAGCTTGACCTCCTCCAAGTGACCACGATGCTATGACCAAGGCCTACACCTGAAGGTGCTAATCGCGAGTCAGATTTTGGCTTCTCTAGATGCAAGGATACCCTACGCTAATCCCAAAAGGTGCTATTGGCTTTCGACAGTCGAAACTCCTACCTATGAGTTCTCTACTCCTTTCCCTTTGAAACGCCGAACCCCGAAACACGATATAGGTCAATAGGGTATTGACTTCTTCCAAGGTGATGAGCACACACCACCTGCCACCTCTTCTTGGGTGCTATGGTTACGCCACCTATCATCCACATGGCCCCTACATCTGGGATGTGCCACCTGTCCGCCCGAGCATTTGGCTTTCGGGACTTAAGAGAACAACGACCTGTTGTTCACTTCCCTCTATAAACCCCAAACTATGAAATATTACCTTCGATGAGATCGATCACTGTATGTCTTCCTTGATCTGACGACCCATGACATATCAAGATTTCACAAATCGGTGATCCAATACACTTGAACCCAAACCTCTGGTCACTCCATTCCCCGAACACTGATACGTGAGTTCACATGCAATATCAATGACCCACGCTGATCCGGATCTGACGGTCACTATCCCTCTAGAGTTTAAGGGTGTTGAAAACACACTTAGTCTTAATCTCTTCACTGTTCTAAGAGATCCAACAGCCCACGAGATTTCGGTACTTCCTCTTGAAGCGTTTCCATTGTCCGTTTCATCTCCTCTCCTGCGCGACCTCCCAGAGGTTAAACTCCATACACCTTCCTCCAAATCCGATGGCTATCAGTCCTTTGCACTAGATATGATGGCATAGATCTATTTCTCCCTTGTGCGCTTTCCTACATGCGTCTGGACATAGACTTCGACGACCTAGATCTCACCTCTCCAGTTGATCAAACGATAGTTGTGCTCTACATTGAACATGTGCTTCTCCTTCCTCTTAGTTGATTTCTTGGTCCAAAAAGGCCTTAACCTTTGTCTCTGCTATGAAGTCTTTAACCTTGGCTTCCGCCTATATTCTAAGAGACGTTCCTCCTCCTGAGATTTATTACTCTAAACCTCAAAGGGTTCCTTCGATCTCTGTAACTTCTTGCATGAATCTTGCACGAAATGGTGCTATCTCCTATGAGCTTATCCGTGGCTCTAACCTCAAAGTGTCTTTGTCCCTTTCTCTCCTTGAAGGGATATAAGTGCCCTCTGGAAACTACCTCCTTAAGCACGCTTTGTTGAGTCTACAGGGTGTTCAGTAACCCTGTGAGTGTGTCCTCATGTGACACTTCTCTTATCTCTGAACTCAAACAAGAGTTCCATCTATGCAAACTTGCACCAACTCAATTCCCACCTGGTAGAGTTCTCCAAAATCTTCAGTGACTCTGTCTTCTCATTGAACTCGAAATAGAGTTCTTCTCAATGCACCCTATGGATTCTCTCAATTCCCTCTCGGCATAGCCTTTACAAAATTCTCAACAATTCTGCTTCTCCTCTCTATGCTCTCCTCTACATAGTTCTTCCTTCAGGGTGTTCAACAACCCTGAGGATTCTTCTTCAGTTAATGACTTCAGCTAGTGTGCCCTCCTGGCACGTCTTTGTCTGAAATTCCACAGAATTCCAAAGTGCACTCTTGCACTGGTTTTTAGAGACTGCAGTACTCTATCATGCACTCTTGCATGACACCACAAAGAATCCAAACTTGAAATCAAAGAACTCTCAGATAAGAAAATCTATCTATCCCTGCAAATGCACATCTAACATACATCTACAGTATATCATCAACACATAAAGACATTCATTCATGAACTCACAAACACATGAACAACAACATGCAGGAAAAACTGCTCTGCTTGTATTAATCAAGAATGCCCGATTACAATGTGTTCAAGATTGGACTACAACATAGTCTCAACTCTCTTCTCCTCTCTACTCTATTCTCTGTTCTACCTCTTCTCTCTTTCCTCTTACTCCTTCCTTCATAGAAAACAAAAAGAAGATCTTTTTACAAAAGGGGGCTCCTCGAGCGCTTCCCTCCATCTCACCAACTCTCATTAATTTACATTCAATTACAGTGAATGGTAGTCTAGCTTGAATCAAATCTAGATCTCAGCCTTACAACCATTTAAGGAAACCTTTATCTAAAGCCTCCATACATGCATGGATTTTGTCTCTTCGGCCTTACAAACATTTAATTACATTTCAAAATTTGAAAAAGGAGAGGGCTGCACCTCTCTTCTATTGGAAATGTGTAACAATTAGCATATGCTTGTCATTGATGGCAAGTACAACAGTGAAGATGACAGGAAAAAAGAAGACAAAGGAAATTAAGCTCAGGAGGAATAGCAGTCTTATATGCGCAAGGAGGAATAGTAGTCTTATATGCGCAAGAAGCATAGGAAAGAGACCGAGAACCGTCGGATCTCACTCGAAAATCCCGACAGCTGTTGGATCGGGAGAGGCTGTGTAGATGTTAAGCACAGGAGTTAAGCGCAGAAAAGAAG
The DNA here is from genome assembly GCA_009831015.1 of Picea engelmannii. NCBI lineage: Eukaryota > Viridiplantae > Streptophyta > Pinopsida > Pinales > Pinaceae > Picea > Picea engelmannii. Next base: position 268,926 of record ML783392.1, on the reverse strand, counting down.
TGATCTAAGCCATCAGATTGGAAGCAAACCTCGACAGCTGTCAGATATGCAGAAGCTGCGAGGGAGATAAGCCATCAAAGAATCGGGGATCGCGATTTCAAAATGCATAGAACACTTGACAACGGAAACTCTGATTTCGCGATATGCGATTTCACGATATGATCGCAGTCGTTAAAGAGAAAAAGAGGTCTGGACCGTTGATCTCATTCATCGGAGAATCGGGGATCGCAATTTCAAAATGAAAAGAACTCATGACAACGGAAACTCCGATTTCGCGATGTGCGAGTTCGCGATTTGATCGCAGCCATTAAAACACGCATAAGATATGGACCATCGATCCAACACACGTCAACAGATCACGTCAACAAAGTGA
>ML783392.1:235012-253204 GCA_009831015.1 Picea engelmannii | reverse complement strand
GGTTTTTAGACAAGTGTAAGAATCGGTGCTTTCTTGATTGCCATTGTGTGTCTTTTCTCTGTTTCTTTGCGATCTGTGCTTTAAGCCAGAATTTCATTTTTTCTTGGTTTTGTGCTTGTCAGTATTTTTCCCTTGTTGCTTCATTTAGCACTCGAATAAAAAAAATATATATCTCTTTTTCATTTTCTTCTTTGTTTGAAGATTGTGTTGTTGCATCAATAGCTAGGAAGAAGTCTTTTGTTCGTAAGTTTTTGTAGTGCATAAGTAGCTTGTATTCTAGCGAAAGTCCTTTATGTTTGCTGCATGAAATCTTAGAAAAATTGAAAAGAAAAGAAGTCTTTCTTTGTGAAAAGTTGTTGATTTTTGCATTTTTTGTAAAAGTTTTTGTTTCCAAGCATTTCTTATTCATTTTGCTTTGAGTCTTTACACACCATCAGTTTCACCTTCATACCTTGTGACGTAAAAAATCCCATAAAAGCAACGCTAATTTAAAATCTATTAGACTTTTTGTTTGTAGGGTTCATACACTAGCTCAGGACTAGGGCCTTCGAATAGGTTGGAGAGGAAACTCTCCAAGGCCACTCAAAAACAAACATTGGAGTCTGTGATAGGGAGTGTAGAAGTCCAGTTTCGTGGAAGTTATCCGGGACCCCCCTCTAACACAAGGGATAAACACGAGGTCGCGTAAGGAAAGGTAGCAGAGATAACCCCTCCAAAGCCGGACCAAGTGTAGTGGAGAACACATATCGAGGATTTGTTGAGGGATTATGTCATTTGCATTTGCCATGGGATTTATGGGTCTTGAATCCGTTCGAGGTCCTCAATCATATTCCAAACCATTTTCTCTCAATACCCTTGACAGGTTTTGGGCTTGATACCCTGCTCATTGTGGTCTACCCGACTATCGACTGTACCAGCCTGGTGACTCTTCGCGTGCTGGCAAACTAGTTGCCAATCTTTTCTAGGGACATACACAGGTGACTGCGGGGGTATACTATGGTACCTAGGACAGACATCGGGCCACGCTTTGCAGAGTATACCCGGAGGGTGCTTCTACTTTCGAGTTTCACTTGCACCGATAAGTTGCTCTAGTGTTGGTTGTTGTAACTGTTCTTCAAAATGGTTAGTGATTGCTTGTCTTATCTTTTAGGGGCTTCTTTTTTAGTGTGTGTTACTGTTTGAACGTGTAGAATACCTTAGCGTGTCATGGATATTCTCACACAGTGGAGGATTCAGAGCTTCTCCGGTCACAAAGGCTTCTGGGCCTACCGCCGGTTATACTAGAGCCACCCTCGCCACCTTTGAGGTGGAAGCTAGACCAACAAGGGTCTTTCGAAGCAACCGGGTTACAAACCATTGAGCCCGAACAACTCCCAGAGGAATCAACCACCAATCTTGGTTCGGTTGAAACCCCAACCACTGATACTTGGCCGTCGGTCATTGTACCCATCCAGTTTTATGAACGCCTGTCAGTGCCTCACACAGTTATGGAACCAAACGTTGTTACTTCCTCTAGGAATTCTTCCATTCCCACCATCATTTCTACCATAGGAGAAGCATCTCCTAACTTTCCTTTGTCGGCGGTCCGGACCACCATGGTCTCAACCGCAACTACGTCGCACAGTGGACCGACTCCATCTATCACGACGGCCACACATCCCTTTACACCTAGTGCGACCAGCCCTCCGTTCTCATATGGTATGCCTAGTTCAGGTACAAGCCCTACACTCAGTTACTCCACTTTACAGACTTTGGGTCTGGGGGCATGGAGCTCTACTTCTCCTCTGCAAGGTCAACTTGGGGGCATTCATGTCCCTTTTAATGCCTTTCCTTACGTTGGAGGTCATATCTCTCCTTCGTCCCCTTCGCTTGGTGGTCTGCATCAGCAGTCCGCCGGGCAGCCTGCACAAACGAGTTCATTTGGAGCCGGGAGTCAAGGAATACCTGCGCACACTACGCCGGTAGGTTTGTCACCGTTTGTTTGGAACGAGACATTTGGTAACAACACTTTCGCATCCACTGCTTTTCCATCTGGGGGCACTCCCATTTTTGGACAGTCTACTCTGGCGTAGGGTACTATTCCTGCGCCGGGGGCACATATAGAAGGACTTTGGAACTCAGTTCAAGGATCCGTTCCCTCCTCTGGAATGCCATTCCAGGGTAATTCTTTCCACAGTCAATGGAACCCTGGACATACTTCTATGCCTCTCCCATCAGGACCGACATGGGGTAATCCTTCCCAAAGTCCGTCAAACACAATGAATGCCCAACATCCTATGTCCTTTATGGGGAATCATCCAATGATGTCTCCACAGATGAAAAATCCTTATGCTTGTCAGGGCCATGGTTTCTACTAGAATCCGGGCCAGCAGCCAAACTTTTCCTGGCAACCTAGTCCCAGTCAAACTCCAGGACCCTTTTTCCCAAGCTATCAGCAGCAACCCAAACTACCTTTTCTGGTGACGTTACACTTTCCCAATTTGACAAGGTTGTTAAATGATCCTATTTGTCATGATCCACGTTTGCCTCCTATGCCAACAAAGTTGCCTTCGGACATTCCAAAGTTCGAGGCCAAGCCTAACGAAGATCTAGGTGATCATGTGACTACTTTCCACCTTTGGTGTTCATCTAACTCACTGAAAGATGACTCCATACAGTTGCGATTGTTTCAACACACTCTTATCGGGAGTGCCGCGAAATGGTACATCGAGCTTGATCGCTCACGATATTCTTCTTTTGGCGAACTAGCTATGGCCTTCCTTAACCATTTCCAGTTACCTGTGAGATACAATGCGGGCATAGAGCTGCTTGCCAATTTTGAACAGACGACAGCGGACCATATCTCTGATCATATTTGAGAGTGGAGACACCGAAAGAGTCTAATCAAAGTACCGGTTCCACCATAATTCCTGCTAGAGTGGTTCCTTAAGTCTTTAGTACCGCAATTATCCAAAGACGTCGCAACTTCTGGGGTTTTCTCCAAAGAAGATGCCATCATGAGGGATCAACAGTTTGAGCTCATCTATTCTCAGTCTGGTTTATTATACAACATCCTGTCGGATGCTCCACGATCAATACTAGATAAAAATAGACAGAGAGCCAGACCACATGCCGATGGTATCGTTGGTTCGACACAAACCAAGCTCGCTGAGCAATTGACAAAACAATTGCCAAAACAATTGCAACAGTTATCTATACAACACTCAGTGGCCAGCCAAACTACTTCTTTGGATGCTCCTCCTACCCAAACGTCGAAAGTACACTCCGTGCAGACGACTAACCCAAAGGCCCCCCAACAGCCTGAAGGGAAGAAAAAACAACGCAAGAAGGATAAGGGGGATAAAAAACCCACTGATAATGCTGGCAAGGGCACTACAGAAAAACGGAAGGTGAGGTATCTGTGAAACTTGTGTGCGGAAGACCACCCGACTCATCTGTGTCCTCGACTTGCAAAGGCCCAAAAGTTTGTCACACAACAACAACAAGCCGTGTTGACTAATCCCTTTCAGCATGGGAAAAATTTAACTCAAGCCTCTACAAGTACCGAAGGGGGCATCCAGGAAACCTACCCTCCTCCAAACAGTTCCTCAGCTGCGAACGTATATATGGTTAGGGGTGATGATTTAATAACCACTAGAGCACAGGACTATAGTAAACCAAGTGCCTCTGAGAAGGGTAAAGAAGATGAGATCCCATCTCTTCCTCTACAGATCGAGAATATGTTGGGTGAAACAATGAAACACATTCCAAAGGGTGTGTTTATGAAAGCTTCTCACAACCCAAACACAAGGGCCACCCAGAACTACTCTGTGGTGGAAGATTTATCACAAACCCCTTGTGCAATGTCTGCTTTGGAGGTCCTCCAAAGCTACCCTGCTCAGAGGAAAGCCTTGTTCACTGCTTTAGTCTCTACTGAGACTTGTAACCCGGGTACCATCATGTTAGATACGACTGACTTAAAACCTCGTCTGCCTTACCACGTTGCATTTCAGATAGTAGTGGCTCATCCCATGAAAACTTTTACACGGAACATATTTCGCACGGTGGTTGACGAGGGCACTTCAACATGCGTTATATCGTTAGCATGCTGGAAAGCCATTGGTCAGCCCGCTTTGTCTCCATCACCTACTCTCCTCACTGCGTTCGACGGTCATTCTTTCCGACCACATGGCATCATTCCTTCTTTCCCTGTGCATTTAGGAGGGAAGACCGTGTGCGTTGAGGTAGAGGTAGTCGATGATCCCCTCGACTATAACCTCTTGTTAGGACGGAGTTGGAATTATGCTATGCAAGATCTGGTCGCTACAGTTTTCCAAGTCTTTTTGTTCCCACATGAGGGTCGAATAGTGACCATTGATCAATTGTCCTTCTCTAGACTTGACCCAGGTTTGGGGGCATCCACGGTTCCGATGATTGATAATCCACAGCCCGGTGTCATTAACATAGGAGTTGGTTTGTGCCCATCTTTGATGGGTACCTTCGATTATCCACCTCCTCATAACGATGTCCAGTTTATATCGAATCACCACAAGGCTGAGATTTTTCACGTTTCGTCGTTTTTCACGACTTACTTTGAGGATCTGTGGATTCTTCCTTCCCCATCGGCCACGATGGATGAGACAGGGAACTCCGGCATGTCCATGCCCTTGTCGGCCACTGAAGTGGCGTACTCTTTAGTCCAGCAAGCTTCAACTAACCCCGATCCAACTCCCGCACAAGAGTTGGATCCACTTCAAGAGCCCTTTTGGGCTCAGGGTTCTCTTGCTACCACCGATTCATTAGACTTGGTCTTGCCTTTTGATGAAGCAGTAATCGAAGCAATGACTAGTTTGGACAAACCTTGGGATGATCTTCATCACAGATCATATTTCCTCCCAGAGTTACACCGAATCATGGTAGGAGAATTCGCTATCACCATGATGGGAGATCAGTCGTGTCCTATTAACCTCTTAGCTACACATGAAATTTATGCTGAGGGGAACATGGCGACTATCGTTGAAACTATACCTATCAATATCTCCAGAACCCCTGGCATCATAGACAATGTTTTCGTTGGAGCATACAGCTCCCCCGAGGAGATGCCAAGAATCGACCCACAAAGATTCTATCATGAGCTAACTTTGTTGTTTTTCAAGCTCGCTTTGAGATCCGAAAGAAACATCCGGTGAGACTGCATTTATGCTTTTCGATCTCGTCCGGATTAACTGAGAAAAGTAACCATTATGGAGTCTTCTTTAAGCCCTTTTCAGACTCCTTAAAAATGAAAAGATTGTCGAGTGACCTTGTTTCTTCACACTCATTAAATTGGTCTAGAAGAACATTCCTTAAATGGTTCTTCTTTTAATCTCTTTTCAGACCCTTTAAATATGAAAAAACTGCCGAGCGATCTTGTGAACTTTCACGCTCGTTAAACTGAAATTTGAAGTCACATTTGTCCGGCGGTAGTTTACCCCTTTTTCGGTCCAGACGGTCAACTGTACGAACAAAGGAATACTCTATGGAATTCCCATTCTTTAGAAGAGTATCCTCAGGTATAATTTTATTCCCTTTTCAGGCCTGAGGGACTAAATTTACGAAAAAGAAACCCCCCCGGAGTCCATAGTTAAGCTCTTTTCAGACTCCCTAAAATTGAAAAGATCGTCGAGTGACCTTATTCTTTCACACTCGTTAAAATGGTCCAGAAGAACATTCCTGACGGAGTCCATAGTTAATCTTTTTTTAGACTCCTTAAAAGTGAAAAATAGCCGAGTGATCTTTTCCTTTTCACACTCGTTAAAATGGTTTTGAATTGACGTCTAATCGGTGCTAGTTTATCCCTTTTTCGAACCAACTAGAATATTGTCAAAAAAGGTACCCCACTGGAGTCTCCTTTTATGTTTTTTCAGACTCTCTAAACATGAAAATCCACTGAGCTTCCCTTCTCTGGGATCATTAAGCTTACATCGAAGGACGTTACCATTGTGTGTTCTATTAACCGCATTTGCATCCCTTATCCATCAGCCTTGTGACAGTTTGCTTCTGCATCTTAACACCTTTGGCCACTGGAGGATTTTTTCTGAGTATCCTTTCCCTAGAACATCAGTCTTGTCCTTGTGCCTCGAGCTTGTATGTTTGTAGAACTCGTTCCTCCATTGTAACGTAATATTCCTTTATTCTTTTTCACAAACATCAAAAAGAACAAAAAAATCAAATATACCCCAAAAAGAGGATGGGAAAAGTATTTTCTTTATTGGCAGCATAATGAGTCGCCCTTGGATGAAGCGCATATGTCCGTTTGATCATCAGACTATGGGATGTAGTACGACCTTAGGAATCTTTTTCTCACTATATAGAGTTGTGTCCTCCACTGTTTGGTTACACTTCCAAACATATGGAGAGTTTGCGTTGCCTCCTGCTTCATAGACTTATGATTAATAGATATGCTGCCTGAGTCTTATCACTTGTCGTGCTATTGTCCAAGGGAAGTTTGTCACTAAGCCTGAGTCGGCCCCTCTACAATATGTCTCTTGTCTGCATACCCGACCATCCTGAACGTCCAATCAAGTCTTTGTTCAAAATCACTGAAGCCTTCAGTCCGATCATCAAGATTATCAAGTCCATAACCAACGAGCCATTGAAGACCTCTAGGTAGTGCAGTCGTACACTCATATTACACTCCTACCCAATTTTAGAAGATTTTGAAGTTGTTGATCGAGCTCTGAAGTACAGCCATCAGGCCGAATCAACTTCTGGGAGATGGATACTTTATATGTATATCTTTCTGATTTCGAGATGTAGATCCGCTGTGTATTGTTTGCGGCTACTCTTTATAGTTATTTGACATGGATGTACAGTGTATTTGATTGGTATCCATGGTTCTATTTTATCTCGAGCATGGGTATGCCCACCTTGGTGAGACATTTGTTATTTTGCAGACGACACCTCCTGGTTCCTGATTCTTGGGCTCACTCATTCAGCATATCAGTACAGATTGGTAAAATATTGGTAATGTATTTCGGCCATCAGATTCTCTTTTGACCTCACACATTAGGGGGCATCTGTTATAACCCTAAATTGCACCACACATGCTTACCTGGCATTAGGCCAACTCATATCCCTTCTTTGCCAAAAAACTACTGAACAACCCTTCTAAAAACTCCATTTTTAAAAGTACACGCTAGCTGGCCCACTACAACCCACGTGTAAATGCTAGCAGACCCACTACAACCCACGTGTATCTAAAAGAAAACGCTAGCAGGCCCACTACAGCCCGCGTTTACCTTCAGAATCACAAAAAAAAGGAAACTTGCTGACGGGACAAAAAGCTATGAGTTAGTTAACTAAAACTCTCGGCCATGCATGGTCGAGAGTTCGTCCAAAACCCTAACTCCTTCTAGCCTATAAAAGAAGGGGTAGGGGTACTATTTGGAAGGAGGAAAAATATAGCGAAGAAACTCTGCCCATTTGCCAAATCAATTTGTCCCAACCCTTTAGCCTTTCCTCGAGCCTAAGGAGAATTAACGCAAAGCAGTTGGAGGACAAAAGAAGAGGAGGAGCCCAAGAATTTTACCAAACCACACTGCCTCAGCACGGCCATAACGTTCGGATCTGCAGCCACTAACTCATTGGCGTCCTCGTGCTCCCTCTCCCTCCACTGAACATACATCCTGCCAACAAAAAAAATCAAAGGAGGGTCAATGCTTTAACTTTCTCATTACACGGGGGGTACCTGTGGCCTGTGGAGGTGACAGTCGCAGGTACCCGCGGGCAGGATTTTCTCTGCCCACGGGTACCCGCGGGCTGTCCCTGGACAGGCCGCGTTTGCCTAGGGCTGACCTTTTTAAGGTCAACGCCCACCCCCAAAACAAATCTAAATGCTACAAATGAAGTATTGAATTGCAATATAAGGGAGTTTTTACTTACTTGGTCCAAGAAAAAGTCCGTTTCGTCCACCGTATCTCCCAGAATCACGATCTTTGGCAAAGGGGGTCTTTTGGCTCCAGAGTCAATTTCCAAATCAGCAATGGTGATAATGAGCTGCCAGCTTCTATTTATAGAATTTTTGGCCTCTTTTTGTCACTTTTTTGAGCCCCTTTATTAGTTTCTTTATACCAAAAACTATTTTGAGTGATCCAGGAGTTATATGGGAGAGATTTGATTAGGTATTGGGACAATTTTTATTGAGTTTCGAAAAATAAAAATAAAAATATGTTGACGGTCCATAAAAAAAATTTCAAAATCAACTTGAGCATATAGGGTAGGATTTCATCCCAACTGTTGCATATCGTTGTCTTTTGTTCTTATGATATAGGGTCGATCCCATCCGGTTGTGACACAGAAGCATCATATCTTCTCTAGAAGTGTCACAACTTGGTGGTAGAGCTTACCAAAACATGGATTCCCTAGGTAGGTCCTGGTTGCATTATGATGTCCATGCCATTTCTAACAACACTATAGGCTCGGGAGTCCGTATAGTCTTTCCTGAATATGAGTTTGAGCCTCATTCGCATGGGTTGTTTTCACTCTTTGCCTTACCCTCCAGACTCCCAAAAAATAACGAGTCTCCTTTTAAGCCCTTTTCAGACCCTCTAAACATGAAAAGATTGTCGAGCGATCTTGTGTCCTTTCATGCTCGTTAAACTGAAATTTGAAGTCACGTCTGTCTGGCGGTAGTTTACCCCTTTTTCGGTCCGGACGGTCAACTGTACGAACAAAGGAATACTTTATTGAATTCCCATTCTTTAGAAGAGTATCCTCAGGTATAATTTTATTCCTTTTTCGGGTCTGAGGGACTAAATTTACGAAAAAGAAACCCCCCCGGAGTCCATAGTTAATCTCTTTTCAGACTCCCTAAAATTGAAAAGATCGTCGAGTGACCTTATTATTTCACACTCGTTAAAATGGTCCAGAAGAATATTCCTGACGGAGTCCATAGTTAATATTTTTTCAGACTCCTTAAAAGTGAAAAAATAGTCGAGTGATCTTGTCCTTTTCACACTCGTTAAAATGGTTTTGAATTGACATCTAATCGGTGCTATTTTATCCATTTTTCGAACCGATTAGACTATTGTCGAAAAAGGAACCCCAATGGAGTTTCCTTTTATGCTTTTTCAGACTCTCTAAATATGAAAAACCACCGATCTTCCCTTCTCTGGGCTCGTTAAACTTACATCGAAGGATGCTACCATTGTGTGTTCTATCAACCGCATTTGCATACCTTACCCATCAGTCTAGTAACAGTTTGCGTCTGCGTCTTAACACCTTTGGCCACTAGAGGATTTTTTCCGAGTATCATTTCCCTAGAACATCAGTCTTGTCCTTGTGCCTCGAACTTGTATGTTTGTAGAACTCGTTCCTCCATTGTAACGTAATATTCCTTTATTCTTTTTCACAAATCATCAAAAAGAACAAAAAAATCAAATATACCCCAAAAAGAGGATGGGAAAAGTATTTTCTTTATTAGCAGCATAATGAGTCGCCCTTGGATGAAGCACATCTGTTCATTTGATCACTAGACTATGGGATGTAGTACGACCTTAGGAAGATTTGCTCGTTATAAAGAGTTGGGTCCTTCACCATTTGGTTACTCTTCTCAACATATGGAGAGTTTGCGTTGCCGCCTGCTTCGTAGAATTATGATTAATAGATATGCTGACTGACTCTTATCACTTTTCATGCTATTGTCCAAGGGAAGTTTGTTACCAAGCCTGAGTCGGCCCCTTTGCATTATGTCTCTTTTCCTCATACCCGGCCATCCTGAATGTCCAATCAAGTCTTTGTTCGAAATCACTGAAGCCTTTAGTCCGATCATCAAGATTATCAAGTCCATAACCAACGATCCGTCGAAGACCTCTGGGTAGTGCAGTCGTACACTCATATTACACTCCTACCTGAGTTTTAGAAGACTTTGAATTTGTTGCTCGAGCTCTGAAGTATAGCCATCAAGCCAAATCAGCTTCTGGGAGATGGATACTCTACATGTATATCTTTCCGATTTCGAGACGTAGCTCTGCTGTGTATTTTTCGTGGCTACTCTTAATAGTTATTTGACATGGATCTACAGTGTATTTGATTGGTAGCCATGGTTCTATTTTATCCCGAGCATGGGTATGCCCGCCTCGGTGAGACATTTGTTATTTTGCAGATGACACCTCCTTATTCCTGATTCTTGGGCTCCCTCATTCAGCATATCAGCACAGATTGGTAAAAGATTGGTAATGTATTTCGGCCATCAGATGCTCTTCTGACCTCACACATTAGGGGGAATCTGTTATAACCCTAAATTGCACCATATATTCTTACCTAGCATCAGGCTAACTCATATCCATTCATTGCCAAAACATCTGCTGCACAACCTCTTCAAAAATCCTCTTAGGTAAAGGCAAACGCGCCCTAACCCACTACTGCACGCGTTTGAACTCTGGCAGGCCTTCTACAGCCCACGTTTACCTAACAAAGCACAAAAACAGGAAAGTTATCGATGGGACAAAAATCTATGGGTCAGTTAACTGAAACTCCCAGCCATGCATGGATGAGAGTTCGTCCAAAACCCTAGCTCCTCCTAGCCTTTAAGAGAAGGGGTAGGGATATTATTTGGAGGAGGAAAAATATTGCGAAGAAACTATGCCCATTTGCCAAATCAATTTGTCCCAACCCTTTATCCTTTCCTCGAGCCTAAGGAGAATTAACACAAAGCAGTTGGAGGACAAAAGAAGAGGAGGAGCCCAGGATCAGGATCAAGGAGTGGTGGCCGGTCTCTATCATTATTGTAAGTTGATTCATATTGAAATTAATAAAAGAATACTTTTCCCATCCCAATGCATGAGTTATATGTGATTTGTGTAATTTATGCTTAATTTCTAACCCTCAAGTAGAAAAATAGCATGCATGCGTAGTGTTTTGTCTTGATCGCAGGTTAACTTTGGAAGGAGCAGCGCAAGTAAGCGAGAAAAGCACAACGAAGGATCTACACCAAACGTCAGTAAAAAGGTTAGTGGTTCCTTTCCATGTATGTGTCTTGAAAGAGGGGTTTAGGTTTTGGGTGGTAGATTAAAAGGTCATTTCTTTAAGGTCAAAAATCTGCATGCAAGTCTAGCCCTAGCTTGTTAGTCCGTAGGGTATTATTTCCCAACAACAATAACCCCCATAAAAGATTGGATCTCCTTCTAAGAAGTGGGAGCAGGAAGATGAAGGATAGCAACAATCCTTTCAAGATCAATACTTATTCCTGAATCAAAGACAATGTGTCCAAGGAGCTTTCCCTCGGTAACGCCGAAAATGGACTTAGAAGGATTTAGACAAATTCCAAATTTCCTACATCACATGAGAACTTTTCTTAGATTACCAAAGTGATCTGATCGGGTTTTAGAGTAAACGGTTAAGTCGTCCAGGTAGATATAAATGATCTTTCCGATCAAATCATCAAAATCTATTTGCATAGCTCTTTGAAAAGTGGCATCCACATTATATAATCCAAAAGGTAGAAGTTCATAAGCAAAGGTACCCCAACGAGTAATAAAAGTGGTTTTATATTTATCTTCCCATTTTGCCTTTATTTGATTGTAACCATAAAAACCGCCAAGTAAGGACATCATTTGTGACCCTACAACTTGCTACAAAGTCATTTCCATGTTAGCGAGAGGGAAGTGATCTTTTATACTAGCTCAATTTAATGCACGAAAATCAACACATAATCTGATTTGATCGGTTGTTTTCTGAACAGGAACCAAATTTGAAACCCATTCAGAGTACTTACCCGGAAAGATGATTCCAACCTTCAAGAGTTTTTCCAACTTCTTTTGAATATTTGCTTCTAGCGTAGGGTTGATAGGTATTTGTTTTTTCCTAACTGATTTTATGTCTTCCTTAATGGTAATGGCATGTTGTATAAGACCATGATCAAAATCATGAAGATCCTCATAAGACCAAGAAAAAACATCTTGAAATTCACCAAGTAGCTTGGAAAACTTTATTTTCTCTTCATCTGAACATTTGGCACCTATTTTAACATTATTTGGAGCCTCGGGTGTCCCAATGTTTAAGGAGATGGTTTTCCCCACCTTCCTTTTCAATTCCTCTTCTTTCTATTTCTCTTTATTGCCTACATCACTTGATGATAACGAACTCTCTAGAGGAGTCAATCCCTTAGGAATCTTGTTATCTTCTATGGATACAATTTCCTTTCACCTAAAAGGTTCATTTTGAATGAAAGCACAAATTCTCTCATCGTTCGAGAAGACCTTCCAAGATTCTATATTGTCGAGGATATGTGGATGATATAGAGATTGAAAGGTACAATCAGGTTTGTGTGGTAGAAGTTGCCGATTACGAGAGGCTGCAAAAATAATTAACTGATCAACCATGGAGTTTAACCCCCTCTTGAAATGAGTGATGTTGAAAGATAAAAGTTTCAACATAAGTGCCCAAAAATTTTGGGTATATCGTTTCATCAACTTGTTTCTAGGGGAATAAATCTTATGTACAAGGTTCACAATAAGCTAAGAATCCACAAAAACTGAAAGGTGTCCACAACCAATATTATAAGCATTTTCAATTCCCAATAATAAAGCTTCGAATTCAATGACATTGTTTGTGCAAGCAAACTCCAACCTATAAGAAAAGTGATGGATTTTTCCTATAGGAGAAATCAAGATAATTCCAACTTTGTTACCTTCATTAGAGCATGAACCATCAAAGTGCATGTGCCACATACCATAATCTAAATCAATTTGTTCCAAGGGAATGCTATCCTCCTCAACAAATATGGAATACACTTCTAGGTTCTCTTCGATATAGTTTACATTAGGCTATGGGACACTCTCTATGTAAGGTGAAATCCTTCCCTCTATGAGGACTATAATGTTTTTACCATTCTGAGGAATGGATAAATGTGTTTTGTCAAGTGAGAGGTATCCACCCATTAAATCTTGCCAATCTCTTCCCAAGATAATCGAATAATTTCTTATTGGCATGTCAATTACCTAAATACTAAGGTTTGTCCTTATTTCAGGGTGTGCGCACAAAACTAAGGTCATGTCTTTAATCTCACCTATCGTTGTTACGCGGGAAAAAATCTCTATGGCCAGGGTAAACCACAACAGACAGGTATGACTGCAGAAATATACTCAATTCAAACATATTCTATATAAACCAATATGCAAGCGAGGTAAGAAAGAAGCCTACCTCATTCCAGCATTTGATGATGTTCCACTGTTGAGTACTTTGACCCAAATCTTTGTACCTGCAAAAAGTTCTCAACAAACAAGGAAAGAAAGTATATTGTGATAATATAAAGGGGTTAGCACATTAGATAGCATAATCCATTAATAAACATTACAAATATGCCCATGGATAATAATCATATATTTGCATGATACCAATTGGACGGGAAAGGAGTATTTCTATTAATAAATGATCAGCAGAAGCGAAAACATTACAGACTTCTGTGTTGGCATAGATCGAAACCAAGAAACCAAGTTCCTTCCATCTAGGCCTCCACCATTTCAATCCTCCACCAAAGGAAATCTCATAGAAAAGATACAATGAGGTTCTCTCAACAATAGGGAAAAATATTGGGGGATGAACACTGTGTTCAGACTTGAGGGACAAAGTGATGTAGACTCAATATGAAGTAATTTCTCTAGAGTAACTTTTCTCTCAAAGTTGAATGCTTTCTCCTTTTATCCATAGCTCAGAAATGTGTTCTTATAGACTTCAAAATGCAACTTAAGGGCCGATTCATAACGTTTCCAGTATATGGAAGGCCAAGGATCAGAGATCTCATGTTGTGACATGGAAACCCGACTTCATTTTTGTATTTTTTTGCACAAATCCCAATGTATGTGGGTTGTAGTGGAGAAGCCTGCGTATACGCATTATGTATAGTAGATAGGGCACGTATATGTGAAAAAATATGTATTTTTATTTATGGATTCATCAAAAAGGGATGACAAGCTTGCATAGGGAAATGGAAAAAGGCCCTCTGTGCAAGATAGAACTGGTGAGGAAAATCTTTCTATAACAGATGCCCCCTAATGTGTGAGATCAGAGGAGTATCTACGATGGCCAAATACATTATAAATAACCCAGAGGTGGAGTGGTGCAAACCTAGCTGTAAAGACTAGTTTCTCATTACATTCTGTTTTGACTTTACATACATGGATGCCAATCGAATAGAATGCAGATACACGTGGAAAATATACCAAATAAGTGTCCATGGCCATGAATAGGAAAATAAAAATGTGGTTATATGCCAATAGATGTCATAATCACGAACAAGGGCCAGTAAAACCAGTCTCAAAACCAATCTAAAGATATCTATATACGATGTGGTATAATCTGATGTCCCATGATTACTGAAGTCAAATAGGTGTTGGTCCAATGAAAAGGAAGCAACAACTCAGGAAGGATGCAGCCACATAGTTATGTATTCAAGTCTTCTACACATCCACCAAAGGTGCAAGTCTACATCATGTGAATAAAGGAGTTGAGGTTGAACACAATGAGACATCATTTGATTACTGGTCATTGAGGTATACCGTTAATAAATGCGAGACAAACTACCAATAATGAAAGTAGGTATCAAGGCACCAAGAACATTCCTACAAGTGTGAATAACAGATTAATTGCCGAACACCTGAGGATTCCATTGATCAGGAGACATTGATGTATTCCCATCTTTCATTGGCAAGAGAGCCTGACACTAATGACTTCAAGTCTCAAGGTACCCATAAAACTCTAGGTCTCAGATCCAGAATAAATGAGCTGAAGTTGAGGGAAAAAGACCCGATGAAAGGAGAGCATTGAGGCATCTCTGATCAGTTAGCATGAGGAACAAAGCAGGAGCTTCATAATTTGGTGGAGATCGGACGAAGAATATGTTCACTAACAAATGACTCTGTGCATCTTTCGCGTGTGCCAAATGCAAGTGGTACATGAAAAAGACCCTCTAAATAGTATCCAATGATGAAAACTGCTGACAAACACAAGGAAACCACCAATAAGGCTAATGGCATCCAGAACACTGCACTAATCCCAAAGTGTGAATAGATGTCTTACCATCGAACACAAGTGAAACCACCCAGTCAACAACCAATGATGAAATGTCAATTTTTGGATTCAAGGTGTCCTACCAATGATGAAAGTAGGGCTACGGTGCATGATAAGACCATAGTATCATGTGATTTTGAGACAAATTGAGTGTATGACTGACATGCAAAGTCAAGAGTTCTGAGGAATAGTCGACACAGGTTGATAGACTTCCTTTGAACAAGAGCATGATACATGTGGTAGATGTTGGCAACATAGACTCAATGATGAAATTATTTGATGCAGGAGGCATCAATAATGTTCTCTATAGGGATTGGAAGAGTAACTAGTCGGTAGAGAAAAACTCTGTAACGAGATCAGCTTCCTAAGGCCATGACAAACCCAAAATTATGATGACACAAGGACTCAATAACTTTGTGCTCGATTAAAAGGAGACACGACTGTTGCCAAATATAATATAGTACTCCCTTCCCACCCGTCTTTTTTTGTTTTTTCATAACAAATGAATGTTATGATACAAAGGAGGAAACGAGTGTCACAAGTAAGAAAAACTAGTTCCAGTTGTGGAATGTACCTATGCTCAATGTAAGGAAATGCATGCAGGATATGGACACTCGGGGTGATGTTCCCTCCAGGGTATAAGGTGTCAAATTGCAAAGGATATAAACAAGGCTCTGGTTGGTTGAGGATGAAAAACTTTCTTAGGAAACGGTTTATAACGTAAAGAAAGAATCAGCTAAAGGTTCAATACTGCAAGCGAGTGCATGAGATGCAATCACAACTTAATGCCAAACAATGTCCTGTTTTATGTCTTTTAGTCTACTTGGTGTGGAAAAGGGATAAAATTGTGCCAAATAAACGTCTTTTCAAATCCAATTTATGAGTGTGAAAAATACAAGTTCACTCGGTGATCTTTTCTATTTTTTGTAACGAGTCGAAAAAGAGCTTAAAATAGAAAAGATTGCAGACAAGATTGCAAGAGTGCTTAGAAAAAAATAAATTAAGACTCATGATCTTTCAAATCCAATTTAACGAGTGTGAAAGGGACAAATCACTCAGTGATATTTTCGCTTCTTGAAAAGGAGTTTGAAAAGAGATTATCTAAGACTCACCACCTTTCAAGTCCAATTTAATGAGTGTGAAAGGGACAAATCACCCGGAAACATTTTATCTTTTTTTTGAACGAGTTGGAAAAGAGACTAACTCAGACTCGTTAGGGATATTCTAGGAGGAAATTCACAGAGGATGCCAAGGCTCCTATTCGGACCTTCTGTGTAATGTTGGTATCTTACGAAGACCCGACACAATCTTGGGAAAACCCAAAGATCTCCAAGTCGAGGAGGGAAAAGGGCTAACAGTGGTTATCGTCTCTGTGTTATATCGGATAATGTATCTTCCTAGAAAAGACATAGGCGGAGGCATTGTATACCCCACAAGACCATCCCAATCAAATGGAACCTCATCAAGACTTGGAGGGAGAGAACTCAAGAAGAGTAAAAATCTCTCTTGTTCAAAAGGTGAAGTACTAGAAATGCTAAGGACATGGCATACAAGGTATAGAACCAGAACCAGAAGAGAGGGATCGACCAAAAAATGCATTGGCATAACCACTTTCTTAGACTTGTCACTCTCCAAGAGAAGAGTTGGGTTGATTGAAAATTTCATCGATACAACCACATCCTCAACCATTGGTTGAATAGGATGCGAGACAACAAGGCCAAGAGGTGCATCACCCCAAAAAATAGGAGTGTTGGTGGTCGAAGATTGCATCAACACAATCGTTTGTTGAAAATGATGCGATACAACAAGGTCAAGAGATGCATCACCCATGAACATAGGAGAGGTGTCGGTTGAATATTGCATCGACAAGACCACAGGTTGAACTGGATGCGAGACAACATGGTTTAAGGACACATCAACCCCTAATGGAAAAGGGGTGTTAGCCAAAAATTTTATCGGCATGATTGTTGTATCAACCAAAGAAGGAACAAAGTGTTGTGAAACCATATATGCCTCATAACCCGAAGGGCCCTTAGGTGAGCCCCATGCTTCTAGTATCACAGAAGTAACATGACACAGATGAGTAAGGTGACTTCCTTCACAAGTCCAGAAAAGGAATCTAGGATTACATATGAGATGTCTAGGATTCTCAATCATATGAATGCACCCAACATGAATTGAAGTGGTTGGAGACATTCTCCCAGCATGAATTGCAGAGGCTGGCTAGAGGTCTTGAACATGACTTGCAGAGGTTGTCGACCAATCTCCAACATTACTAGCAGAGGTTGGTGATATAATGCCAGTATGATATGCACTGACTGGACTTGTTACCCTAGCATGACTTGCAGTGCCTGGGTGCAGATCTTCAACATGACTCGTAGAGGTTGTCGACCAATCTCCAACATGGCTAGAAGAGGTTGGTGATATAATGTCAGTATGACATGCAGTGACTGGGCTTGTAGTGGTGGTGAATTGTGACATTTGAGACCAAAGTCCAAGGAAATATTGGTTCTATGAAATTGTAGGCCAGGAGGGATCCGGGTTTACACCCTGTCCCTATCTGAGATGATAATATCCTCCTCCATACCAATCCATAGAGGGTTGTAAGGGAATCGTCACTGAGGAAGCTGCTTGGGAAAAGAAAGTGACATGACAACGGTTACTCATGTGAGGATATGTGTTTCCCCCAAACAAATGAACTTCGTGAGGGGGGTTACCCATACTATAAGAATGACTCCCTCTAGATGGAACACCAGAGGATAGACGAAGGTATGCCATGGGAAAAGTGTTAGTAGGAACTGACATAACGAAAGAAGGATAGGTGGGTGGAGTGTAATAAGTCGAATGATCGCCCATTTGAGAACTCGCTCCTAGAACAATGGATTCATATGAAGGAATATTCCAACCTCCTACCGTAAGAGGTGTTTGAAGGATATGAATCCCACCAAATGGAGAGGAATAAGAAGGAGGCATCATACCCCCAGAACAAAAACTTGTATTTGCACAAGGAGGTGAGATAGAGGATGGAAAGTGTGAAGACATATAAGACATACCATGAGAAAAATGATTATGGACCCAAGGCATTGACTGAGTACCATAGTTCTGCATACCATTATAGAAAGCAGAGGGATTCCCCCCCATGAACATCATGGGGGGGGGGGGGGG
>ML783392.1:185907-225284 GCA_009831015.1 Picea engelmannii | reverse complement strand
CTTCTTACATCCGCCTTATTCTATTTTATTGAAAGGTCTTATTAATATTGACCTTTATTACATCCGAATACATTGATCTACCTATGTGTGGGTTAGGACCTTAACAATATAGGAGAAGATAATTTAGTTACTTGGATAGAAAATGATCCCAAGATATCTCGAATGCCAGCACTTGAACAACCATTCGTTAGCCAACTCATTCTTCTCGAAGATTCTCTTCTAGAAGGCTCGAGAACTTCATCTTTTTCCTCTTTAAGAAGATGTTCGCACCCTGGCCTTTGTTACATTGCAAACCATTTTCACCCTAACTTAATGCAGCCTGCGAGAATCAGGCATTCTCGCAGGCAAGTATATAAGTAGCCTGTGAACTTCTTGAAAAACATAGTTTCTAGAGGTAGACATGTGTAACTTTTCTCAAGAAAGTATTCTTAACGAAGAGATTGATTTTCCATCATCATGACATCATCATAACATCATCATGATGACAAAAATTGTGGATAACAGAATGCCCCCCAAAGTCTGTGAGTGGAATCAGTGACAGTCGACGAACTTTGTAAGCTGCATGTGTGTGTCGAGAACCAAGAGCACATCTAATCAGAAACCTGCAAACATTCAAGCATCGGCATAATATAATATGTATCCCTTCTGAGGTAGGCATTCCCATACTCAGATCATAGACTGATGACAGCATAAACAAATATCATAGCCACCAATCATACACTGTGGATCCATGCAGTCATAATACAGCATAGCCACCTGAATACACTGTGGACCTACACGACAAATTTTCAATCAAGATGACATAGCCACGAAACATACACAGTGGATCTATGTGTCATAAATTATACGTACTCCATCGCAACCTAGATCTCTTAAGACGATACCCAGGGTCTTCAATCTCACGCCCAAAGTACAAATCTAACCATGTGATTACATGTGTCGAAGTCGAACATGGTAGAAACCACTTGATTACCGGTCATTGATGTAATCGTTAACAAGTGCGAGGGAAATCACCATTGATGTCAATGACTCCCAAGGTACTAAAGTACAATCCATTGACTGTGAATAAATGAGTTTATGTCGAACAATCGACATAATCTTTCGATCAGGGGTCAATGATGTAAACCCACTGTCGAAAGCGAGGAAACTCGCCATTGAGGCATGCAAGCTCCAAGGTACTAAATGATTTCTAAGCCTTAATCCCAGATAATGTGATGATGTCGAAGGAACAAGACTCGTCACAGGAGGGCCTCAATGTATCCCCCATCAATGACATGAAATGAGTAACAGAGTTTGAAAGTGAAACAAAACATGTAGCAATTGGACTTTTGGACACAGGGAAGGACGACACAAAAAGAATGGATAACTGCAGATGGCCGACTCAATATTGGTTTTATATGGACTTCTCTTGAACATATGAACGACACAACCAATGATTTGGCAGTATTGACTCAAAATCGACACAGGAAATGATCTTGTGGTAAATCGAATGAGAGACAAATGAATTTCCCAAACCGGCTTCAGATGATGAATAGGGGGTGTCATGTTCAAGAGCGACACGTACTGCCAACTAACACAAAGATGAAACATATCCCTTTTCCAAATTTTCCCCCACCATTTCTGGAAAGTACCTCTTTATTTTTACGCAAGCTTGAAGAGGATCACATATGCTTGTTGATATAAGCTCATCCTTCGGACAAGTCCCTCGGAGTATTTTTAACGAACCCTAAGAAG
The DNA here is from genome assembly GCA_009831015.1 of Picea engelmannii. Classification (NCBI taxonomy): domain Eukaryota; kingdom Viridiplantae; phylum Streptophyta; class Pinopsida; order Pinales; family Pinaceae; genus Picea; species Picea engelmannii. The sequence goes on along the minus strand of ML783392.1, from coordinate 223,550 downwards.
GAGTGGCTCAGTCCCATTACGGGCCTGTCAATGTTTGTTTAACGAGTCTAGAGATAGCAAACTCGACGGTTTTTCAAGATTATAGAGTTTGGAAAAACACTTAAAAGAGAACTCTCTCAGTTCCTTTTTCGTACAATAATCCAACGAGACCAAAAAAGGGTTAAACTATCGCTCGAAGGACGCATACTTCAAATACTTTATCGAGCGTGAAAATAGCAAGGTCTCTCGGCAATATTTTCTTGTTTAGAGAGTCTGAAAAGAGCTTAAAGATAACTCTAGGGGGGTTCCTTTTTCATGTAACCACAGTGAGAACGGAAAAGAGATAAAACAATGCTCGATCACATTCTTATGTTTTGGACAAATGCAAGAACGGATAAAAGGCACTCGAGGTTTTATATCAAAACCGTAGAAAACAATCAAAAATATACCACACCATAGAAAAAATCATCCATTACCCTCCATATTCATACCTGCAATGCACTTTACTCATTTCCTCATTAGAAAATAGGGTTAAATAATGAACAAATATAAAAAACCCTATTTTTACATAGTGAAAAAGTAATAAAAATGAATTCATAACTCATTCACCATATCATTTACCCTTTTTACTATTTGAGAGCAAAAATTCCCATTTTACCCTCTACCTTCATCGTCGATTTTCGGGAGCTTCGGGCCATCATTCCTCGAGCCGTCTGCGGTGATTTGGTAAGCTCTCCATCCTTAATCTTTACATGGTTTAAAATCATGATTTCATTGGTTACATTTCAAGTTTTTAGTCGAATCTTCAAACCCTATGCGCGTGGAAGGATTCTCGCAGCCTGCCCATACGGGGCCTGCGAGAATGCTTCATTCTCACAGGCGGGCCTAAGGCAGAGTGTGAGAAGTTCACACTGTGTGCCATAGGCCACCTGCGAACAGCGCAAAGTTCAAAATTTTGTGCAACGTTTAGCCAACAAAATGAATTTTTCTTTGATTTAGATTATTAACAATCTTCATATGTTTGCCATGTAGGTTAATAACCCTCATCATGGTGCTCGAATGGAGAGAACGAGAACACGAGGAAGACAATACCAATGACTAAAATAACCCTCAAACCATTGCTGCTTTAAGAAATTGCGGTCTCCTGAAATACTTCTGAATCCTGGGCATGAGAGCCCAAGTTCGATTGCTAGAATTCTTGATCCGAATGTGGGACCCAGATCAATAAGTCTTCATCGTGGGAGCTCATACCTTGAGTATAGACATCGAGGACATCTATTTCTTGACTGGGTTGTCCAGACGGGGATCCTATGTCAGTTTGACCAGTAGCCGAAGGGGTGGTCTAAAAATGAGTGAGTACTACGCCCAGTATGGTCACCAATTTTGTTTCAGGATTAATCCGTAAGTGCGGACACGAACCGATCTCCCTAGATCCACCCGGATCTAGAACAAAATAGAACAGAATACTACTCTTTCCCTAGATCTAGCCTATTGAATGAACTAAGAGATAAGGATTATAGACATACCATGTGAACGTTTTCCTTAGGTCTCTGTTGTTCCAAGCTTAGCTCCAATGCTCTTGCACCGTTCAGATCACAATAGTACAAACCAATCGGAATATAGGCAGATTAATATATTCAATATCTAGTCTATACATATGATCAAGGAATTATGTAATAAAGTGACATCATCTTTATGGGAAAGGGACATATTACTGTATTGAATTAATTGAAAGTGAAACTTACAACCTGAGCCTTGATGTCGTAGGTCTCCTTTCGATGGCTCCTAGCTCTGACACACACACTTGCTCATGCATGAAGAAAATCAACCACTTGTGATGACCTTGCTGTAGTCTCTTGCTGCTATAGCATCAGTCCTTCATACAAGCTTTCAACAATTCTCCAATCAATCTCTTGCTAGCTTTATTCTCTCTTTCTCCATGAGCAATATCCTCAATATATAGGAGAAGATAATTTAGTTACTTGGATAGAAAATGATCCCAAGATATCTGGAATGCCAGCACTTGAACAACCATTCGTTAGCCAACTCATTCTTCTTGAAGATTCTCTTCTAGAAGGCTCGAGAACTTCATCTTTTTCCTCTTTAAGAAGATGTTCTCACCCTGGCATTTGTTACATTGCGAACCATTCACACCCTAGCTTAATGCAGCCTGCGAGAATCAGGCATTCTCGCAGGCAAGTATATAAGTAGCCTGCGAACTTCTTGAAAAACATAGTTTCTGGAGGTAGACATGTGTAAATTTTCTCAGGAAAGTATTCTTAATGAAGAGCTTGATTTTCCATCATCATGACATCATCATAAAATCATCACGATGATCAAAATTGTAGATAACAGTTGCCAATAGAATACAATGCATATCCATGTGGAAAATATACCAAATAAGTGTCCATGGCCATGAATAGAAAATACAAATGAGGTTATATGCCAACACATGTCATAATCATGAACAAGGCCCAGTAGAAATAGTCTCAAAACCAATATGAAGTTATATGTATACGATGGAGTCTAATCTGATGTCCCATGATTACTGAAGTCAAATAGGTGTTGGTCCAATGAAAATGAAGAAACAACTCAGGAAAGATGCGACCACATAGTGATGTCTTCAAGTCTTCTACACATCTGCCAAAGGTGCAAGTCTACATCATATGAATAAAGGAGTTGAGGTCGAACATAATGAGAGATTGTTTGATTACTGGTCATTGGGGTATACTGTTAAGAAAAACGAGACAACCCATCAATAATGAATGTAGGTATCAGGGCACTGAGCACATTCCTACAAGTGTGAATAATGGATTCAATGTCGAACACCTGAGGAATCCATTGATCAGGAGACATTGATGTATTCCCATCTGTCAATGGCGAGATAGCCTGCCACTAATGGCTTCAAGTCTCAAGGTACTCATAAAACGCTAGGTCTTAGATACAGAATAAATGAGTTGAATTCGATGGAAAGAGACCCGTTGAAAGGAGAGCATTAAGGCATCTCTCATCAATGAACACAAGGAACAAATAAAGAGCTTCATAATTTGGTAGAGATCGGATGAATAATATATTCATGAACCAACGACCCTGTGCATCTTTCGCGTGTGCCAAATGCAAGAGGTACACGAAAAAGACCCTCTGAATAGAAACCAATGATGGAAACTGCTGACAAAGGAGAGGAAACCACCAATAAGGATAATGGCATCCAATACGTTACATGAATCCCAAAGTGTGAATAGACGTCTTGCCATTGAACACAAGGGGAACCACCCAGTCAACAACCAATGATAAAATGTTGACTGTTGGGTTCAAGGTGTCCTACCAATGTTGAAAGTAGGGCCAGGGTGCATGATAAGATCATAGTATCATGTGATTCTAAGACAAATTGAGGGTATGACCGACACGAAAATTCAAGAGTTCTGAGGAATGGTCGACACAGGTTGATATACTTCCTTTGAACAAGAGCATGATACGTGTGGTAGACTCCGACATCATAGACTCAATGGTGTAACTATTTGATGTAGGAGGCATCAATAATGTTCTCTATAGGAAATGGAACATTAACCAGTCGATCGAGAAAAAATATTTAATGAGATCATCTTCCTATGGCCATGCTAAACCCAAAACTATGATGACACAAGGACTCAATAACTTTGTGCTCTTTTCAAAGGCGAAAAAACTGTTGCGAAATATAATATAGTACTCCCTTCTCGCCCGTCTTTTTTTGTTTTTTAATAACAAATGAGTGTTATGATAGAGAGGACGAAACGAGTGTCGCAAGTAAGAAAAATGAGTTCCAGAAGTGGAACATACCTATGCTCAATGCAAGGAAATTCATGCGGGAGATGGACACTTGGGGTGATGTTCCCTCTAGGGTATAAGGTGTCAAATTTCGAAGGATATAAATAAGGCTCTGCTTGGTTGAGGGTGAAAAAATTTCTTAGGCAACGGTTTATAACACAAAGAGAGAACCGGCTAAAGGCTCAATACTGCAAGTGAGGGAATGAGATGTTGATGCAAGAGCATCTCCCACGTCAAGCGAGCCAGCATGAAAAGCGGAAGACAGCTGAACAGAAGCCAGTGCAAATTTTGAATTTCCCTTGGATTGATGCACCAAACTTTAAATGTAATAAATTTAATGAAGCGCACTTGTATATTGTAATGGACCTTGAGAAGATTGCTCTCGTCCTTAGGTAGATGGAGGCATTTAAAGTAGTTAATGTAAAGTAGGTAGAATTCAATTGTAGATTAGATAGCTTGAGAGCACAAGAGGGAAACGGGATATATACACCCTCATTGTGCATTGTAACATTATTATGAGCATCATCAAGGAAGAACACACAGAGAGCTAAGGAATAACACCCATGTACAAACATTTGAATTAATAGAAAGCTTTGGTTCAAATTCATGGTTTTGTGTTATTCTTTGTGTATTGATGTTGAATGATGTACTCATGAATGTTTATTTCCTGTTATGCATTTGCTATTATGTTTTGTATATGATTTCATGTTTGAATTGAAGTCTGAGAGGAAGTGATAATGAGTTTCAATTGTTTCTCTGTTTGAGCAAGGGTTCCTGCAAGGAGTGCAGATGAAGCCATCTGCAAGGAGTGCGTTGACAGAAGGCTCAATAGTTAACTTTTTTTCTCATTCGCCCAAGAGGGAAAGTGGGTTACAGGAGCCGTGCAAGGAGTGCACAGGACAAGCCAAGACTCAGAGTTGCAATTCTGAGAAGAGGAATTGAGGACTTCTACTGCAAGAGTGCGCAGAGTCAAAAGGCTTCAACACTTAGATGTGGCTAAAGGCTTTCCACAAGTAGTGCGTGAAAGGGTTCCTGAGAAACTTGAAGTTGTGGGAAAGCTTAGGAGGGATAGGCCTTCAAATTTGTTGAAGTACAGCACAGAAGAGTCGTGCCTTGAAGGTTGGCAAGGAGCATCGCAAGTTTGGCATATTCGTGGATGAGTTCCATGGAGGAACACTCAGCCATTTCATATATTTCATCAAGAAGGAAGGACGGTCGAAATTCCCCAAGGAGAATTCGCGAATCTCCGTGAGCCATTTGATCTTGGAGAGGTTCAAGAGAGATAAGGCGACGTATTCTAGAAAGGTTAAAAGCTCAGGAGGGGCAGGGCTGTTGATCTGAGCCACAAGGGTCGTCGGATCTACACATATATCATGTATCAGGGTTTCGTAGGTTGAAACTCCAAAAGATTGCAATGAAAATTGCGATATCGCGATACATGATATTCCGAAGGTTGTGTAATTAGAGTGGGCCACAGCAGAGTCGGAGAGTGGGGTACAGGTGCCATGATTCATCGGGGTTTTGTAGCGAGAAGTCCTGAATTCACTACATCAGGATTCGCGAAATCACGAATGTCGAATTCCCGATAGAGGTGACAGGACGTTGAAAGGTCAAACCACACGCGTGTCGGGAAATTGGCATATTGGGAATCTGGAGCTAGTAAACTGAAGGGTTCGACGTTGCGAGTAGTGAAAACACAATAGGAGAAGCCCGACAGGTAAGGAAAGGGTCAGTGTTGACTCGTATCGAGCCTCGGGGATCCGAGAGTGCATAGTCCGATCACTGACCTCGTAAAGTCATGAAATCCGATCCTCCAAGTGCAGAGAGGGGATCATACAGAGATTTTTTGTGGGTGAAGATTTCCCGATAGGGAAATAGAAGGACCAGTTAGCGTCCTTCAGGCTAAGAGGAGAGAGATCCTGTGAGCGGACGTGCTTGAGGGCCGCGTTGGCATCAGATGTAATCACAACTTAACACCTTAAAATGTCCTTTTCAATGTATTTTATTCTACTTGGTGTGAAAAATGGATAAACTTGTTCCAAATAAACGTCTTTTCAAATCCAATTTATGAGTGTGAAAAATACAAGCTCACTCGGCGATATTTTCTATTTTTGGTAACGAGTCGGAAAAGAGCTTAACTAAGACTCATGATCTTTCAAATCCAATTTAACGAGTGTGAAAGGGACAAATAACTGGACGATCTTTTCTCTTTTTGAAAATGAGTCTAAGAATAGCTTAACTAAGACTCATGACATTTCAAGTCCAATTTAACAAGTGTTAAAGGGACAAATCACTCGACAATCTTTTCCCTTTTTTTTTCAATGAGTCAGAAAAGATATTAACTTGTACTCGTTAGGGAGATTCTAGGAGAAATGTCATGGGGGAGGCCAAGGCTCTCATGCAGAACATCTTTGGAATGTCGGTATCTTACGAAGAACCGACAGTGGACACAAGCTTTGGAAAACCCAAAGATCTCCAAGTCAAGGATGGAAAAGTGATAACGAAGGTTATCGTCTCTGTGTTATATCAGATAATGTATCTTCCTATAAAAGACATAGACAGAGGCATTGGATACCCCAAAAGACCATCCCAATCAAAGGGAACCTCATCAAGACTTGGAGGGAGAGAACTCAAGAAGAGTAAAACTCTCTCTTGTTCATAAGGTGAAGTGATAGAAATGCTAAGGACATGGCATAGAAGGTATAGAACCAGAACCAAAAGAGAGAGATCGACCAAAATTTGCATTTGCGTGACCAATTCCTTAGACTTGTCACTCTCCAAGAGAAGAGTGGGGTTGATCGAATATTTCATCAATACAACCACATCCTCAACCATTGGTTGAATAAGATGTGAGACAACAAGTTCAAGAGGTGCATCACCCCAAAAAATAGGAGTGTTGGTGGTCAAATATTGCATCAACATGACCATTGGTTGAACAAGATGTGAGACAAAAAGGTCAAGATATGCATCACCCCCGAACATAGGAGAGGTGTCGGTCTAATATTACATTGACATGACAAAAGGTTGAACGGGATGTGAGACAACAAGGTCAAAGGATGCATCAACCCCTAAAAGAAAAGGGGTGTCACTCGAAGATTTCATTAGCATGATTATTGTATCAACCAAGGAAGTAACAAAGTGTTGTGAAACGATAGATGCCTCAGAATCCGAAGGGCCCTTAGGTGAGCCCCATGCTTTTGGTATCCCAACAGTAATAGGACACAAATGAGTAAGGTGACTTCCATCACAATTCTTGCAAAGGAATCGAGGCTTACATCTTAGACGTATAGGATTCTCAATCATATGAATGCCCCTAGCATGACTTGCAGTGGCTGGGGACATGATCCCAGCATGACTTGCAGAGGTTGGCTACAGGTCTTCAACATGAATCACAGAGGTTTTCAACCAATCTCCAACATGACTAGCATAGGTTGGTGATATAATGCTAGTATGACACGCAGTGACTAGACTTGTACCCCCAGCATGACTTGTAGTGGCTGGTTGCAGGTATTCAACATGACTATCATAAGTTGTCGATGAATCTACAACATGACTAACAGAGGTTGGTGATATAATGCTAGTATGACACGTAGTGACAAGGATTGCGGCGGTGGTGAATTGTGGTATTTGAGACCAAAGTCCAAGGAAAGATTGGTTCTGAGAAATTGCAGGCCAGGAAGGATCCTGATTTACACCGTATCCCTGTCCGACAGGATAGTATCCTCCTCCATACTGAATCATAGATGGTTGTAATGGAATCTTCACCGAGGAAGCCTCTTGAGAAAAGAAAGAAACATGACAAGGGTTACTCATGTGAGGGTATGTGTTTCCCCCAGACAAACAAACTTTGTGAGGGGGGTTTCCCATACTATAAGATTGACTCCCTCCATATTGAACACCAGAGGATAGACGAAGGTCCACAATGGGAAAAGTGTTCGTAGGAACTGATATAGTGGAATAAGGATAGGTGGGCAGAGTGTAATAAGTCGAATGACCACCCATTCGAGCAGTCGCTCCTAGAACAGTGGATTCATAGGAAGGAATATTCCAACCTACTACCATAAGAGGTGTTTGAAGGATATGACTCCCACCAAACAGAGAGGGATAAGAAGGAGGCATCATGCCCCCAGACCCAAAACTTGTATTCGCATAAGGAGATGAGATAGAGGATGGCAAGTGCGAAGACATATCAAACATACCATGAGAAAAATGATTAGAGACCCAAGTCATTGACTGAGTACCATAATTTTTCATACCATTATAGAAAGAAGAGGAATTTCCCCCCATAAATGTCATGGGGGGGTAGCAGTAAATGAGGGAGCAAAAGGAACTCTATTATCCGTGATAGAAAACACTCAACATGAAATCCTATGCTCAACTAATAATCAAAGAGCACAACAAAAATTCAAATGACCAATATGCATGCAAATGGGCTAAAGTGGTTGAGTGGCCTCCCTCGCTAAAAAAGGTATGTCTTGTCCAAGAAGGACCTGAGAATCCCTGCTAAAGTTTGGAGGTAACATAAGCATTTATAGGGGCCCTTGTGGGATTAACAACCAGTTGGTCAGATCCCCCTAGAGAGGTAATCTTCCATAAAGGCTATGTGTTGTCCGACCCCTATTTGACCCAGGGTCAAGTAGAATAACCCCTACAGGTAACCTATGAGAAACCTAAGTCAAGAAAATAATAAACCACTGTATAGCAGATGCACAGGCGAGTAGTCGTAAGTCTGTATTACCGTATGGGTAGGGTAGAAAATACCGAAACCTTGAAAGCACCACCTCTCACAGAGGTATGGGTACTAGCAAGATCCCCAAACAAGAATAAATCCACAGAAATATCTTTGACGCTAGGCGAGTATCTGGGGGTTATCCCTTCAACTAACTTCGCTCGACCTCGTGATTAACTCTGGTGTGAGAGGAGCCTCCTGATCTTACCAATTATACAATGGACTTCCGAACTCCATGTCTCAGACACATATGTTGATTTAATTGCCTTGGAGAATTTTACTCACAAAATCCTATTCCAAGGCACTAAATCCTTGACTAGTTTGTGCACCCTAAAAATAATATTGTGACTAATCAATTTTAGTTTAAAGCGTAAATTTTATTGGTCGTGATTACTAAAGAAGGGTATGGTAGTAAAACTCATGATATTATGACTCTACAAGAAAATAAATAAAAATATAATGCAAATTCTAAATTTAATTTTTCAATGAATGATATGCGTATAAAAACAGTGCAATTTTCAATTTCAACTTTGAAATTTAGAAGTAAATGCAATCTTTCACTAAATGCACTAAGATAATGATAAAGATTTAGAAGACAAAAATACCAAGCAACGTAAAATGCCTATTTTTTGTATTTTCAATATATTAAAGAGAAAATGCATGGACTGAAAATCAACTTGATATATAAATTATGCTGTGTATAAACGAAATAAATCAAGCAGAATACCAATCAACTAAGAAAACAACTTAGAGTTCAAGGACAAATCAAAAATGAAAAACAATGAGAAAGACTATGCCCAAAAATTCAACTCCATACATGTTTCCTGTCAACCCATAGAAGCTCAACAAGCACTACAGAGACCTAAGAAGGTTCAACAATCATCAAGTCCCACCCAACAATAAAAAAACCAAGCAAACAGGTAAGGAAAAGTGGTATATGATACTGTTCAGGAAAACAATGCATATATACACAAGTTGTAGTTAGACAACGCATGTGTATACATGACTATCAAGGTAAAAGGCACGTACAGGCTTGAAAATAGGGCCAGGCAAGTGCAAAAAGCCAAAAAATTAGACCCAGAGTGAACAAAATCTGTCAAGCAATGATACGACAAGAAACACAAAGGAAAAAGAGCAATGCAAGGAGAAAAAGTACTTCAAACCTTAGAAAGAAGATCTCTCCCCAATGGAGTTTCCAATTTTGTTATGAGGGAAAAACTCATTACGGCCAGGGTAAACCACAACAGACAGGTATGACTACAGAAATCTACTCAATTCCAACATATGCTATATAAACCAATATGCAAGGGAGATAAGAAAGAAGCCTACCTCATTCTGGCCTTTGATGATGTTCCACTAATGAGTACTTTGACCCAAAGCTTTGTACCTACAACAAGTTCTCAACAAACAAGCAGAGCAAGTATATAGTGATAATATAAAGGGGTTAGAACATTAGATAGAATAATCCATTAATAAACATTACAAATATGCCCATGGATAATAATCATATATTTGCACGATACCAATTGGATGGGAAAGGAGTATTTCTATTAATAAATGATTAGCATAGGTGAAAACATTACAGACTTCCATGTCGGCACGGTTCAAAACCAAGAAACCAAGTTCCTTCCAACTAGGCCTCCACCACTTCAATCCTCCACCAAAGGCAAGCTCATAGAAAAGAGACAATGAGGTTCTCTCAACAATAGGGAAAGAGCTTGGGGGTTGAACATTGTGTTCAGACTTGAGGGACAAAGGGATGCAGACTCAATATGAAGTAATTTCTCTAGAGTAACTTTTCTCTCAAAGTTGAATGCTTTCTCCTTTTTTCCATAGCTCGGAATTGTGTTCTTATAGCCTTCAAAATACAACTGAAGGGATGAGTCAGAACATTTACAATATATCAAAGGCCAAGGATCATAGATCTCTTGTTGTGACATGGAAACCCGACTTCATTTTTGTATTTTCTGGCACAAATCTTGATGTACGCAGGTTGTAGTGGAGAAACCTACATATACGCATTATGTATAGTAGATAGGGCATGTATATGTGGAAACATATGTATTTTTATCTCTAGATTCATCAAAAAGGGATGACAAGTCTGCATAGGGAAATGGAAAAAGGCCCTCTGTGCAATATAACAATGGTGAGGCAAATATTTCTATAATAGATGCCTCCTAATGTGTGAGATTAGAGGAGTATATGCAATGGCTGAAATACATTATAAATAACCCAGAAGTGGAGTGGTGTAAACCCAGCTGGAAAGACTAGTTGCTCATTACATTCTATTTTGCCTTTACATACATGGATGCCAATAGAATACAATGCAGATCCATGTGGAAAATATACCAAATAAGTTTTTGTGGCCATGAATAGGCAAATAAAAATGCGTTTATATGCCAACAACTGTCATAATCACGAACAAGGCCCAGTAGAACCAGTCTCAAAACCAATCAAAAGATATTTGTATACGATGGAGTATAATTTGATGTCCCGTGATTACTGAAGTCAAATAGGTGATGGTCCAATGAAAAGGAAGTAGCAACTCAAGAAAGATGCGGCCACATAGTGATGTCTTCAAGTCTTCTACACATCCGCCAAAGGTGCAAGTCTACATCATGTGAATAAAGGAGTTGAGGTTGAACACAATGAGACATCATTTGATTATTGGTCATTGAGGTATACCATTAACAAACGCGAGACAACCTACCAAAAATGAAAGTAGTTATCAAGGAACCAAGCACATTCCTACAAGTGTGAATAATAGAGTCGATGTCGAACACCTGAGGAATCCATTGATAAAGAGACATTGATGTATTCCCATCTGTCAATGGCGAGAGAGCTTGCCACTAATGACTGCAAGTCTCAAGGTACTCATAAAACTCTAGGTCTCGGATCCAGAATAAATGAGATGAAGTTGATGGAAAGAGACCCGCTGAAAGGAGAGCATTAAGGCATCTCTCATTAGTCAGCACAAGGAACAAAGAAGGAGCTTCATAATTTGGTGGAGATCGGATGAAGAATATGTTTCACTAACCAATGACCCTGTGCGTCTTTCACGTGCACCAAATGCAAGCGGTACACGAACAAGACCCTCTGCATAGCAGCCAATGATGAAAAATGATGACAAAGGTGAGGAAACAACCAATAAGGCTAATGAAATCCAAGAAACTGCACTAATCCCAAAGTGTGAATATATGTCTTGCCGTCGAACACAAGGGAAACCACCCAGTCAACGACCAATGATGAAATGTCGACTGTTGGGTTGAAGGTGTCCTACCAATGATGAAAGTAGGGCTAGGGTGCATGATAAGCCCATAGTATCATGTGATTCTAAGACAAATTGAGGGTATAGCCGACATGCAAAGTCGAGATTTATGAGGAATGGCTGACACAGGTTGATAGACTTCCTTTGAACAAGAGCATGAGACATGTGGTAGACTGCGGAAGCATAGAATCAATGTTGTAAGTATTTAATGTAAGGGGGATCAATAATTTTCTCTATAGGGATTGGAAGAGTAACCAGTCGGTAGAGAAAAACTTTGTAATGAGATCAACTTCCTAAGGCCATGCTAAACCCAAAATTATGATGACACAAGGACTCAATAACTTTGTGCTCTGTTCAAAGGTGACACAACTGCTACCAAATATAATATAGTACTCCCTTCCTGCCCATTTTTTTTTTGTTTTTTCATAACAAATGAATTCTCTGATACAAACGAGGAAACAAGTGTCACAAGTAAGCAAAACTAGTTCCAGCAGTGGAACGTACCTATTCTCAATGCAAGGAAATGCATGCAAGAGATGGACACTCGGGGTGATGTTCCCTCCAGGGTATAATGTGTCAAATTGAGAAGAATATAAACAAGGCTCTGCTTTGTTGAGGATGAAAAAATTGCTTGGGAAACAATTTATAACAACCTTTCAAGTCCAATTTAACCAGTGTGAAAGGGACAAATCACTCGATAATTTTTTCTCTTTTTTTTGAACAAGTCAGAAAAGAGCTTAACTCAAACTCGTTAGGGAGATTCTAGGCGGAAAGTCATGGGGGAGGCCAAGGCTCCCATGCAGACCTTCTGTGGAATGTCAGTATCTTATGAAGAACTGACACAAGCTTGGGAAAACCAAAAGATCTCCAAGTCGAGGAGGGAAAAGTTCTAAAGGAGTTTATCGTCTCCGTGTTATATCGGATAATGTATCTTCCTAGAAAAAGACATAGGTAGAGGCATTGGATACCCCACAAGACAATCCCAATGAAATGGAACCTCGTCAAGACTTGGAGGGAGAGAACATGGGAAGAGTAAAAATTTCTCTTTTTCATTAGGTGAAGTACTAGAAATGCTAAAGACATGGCATAGAAGGTATAGAACCAGAACTAGAAGAGAGGGATCGACCAAAAATTGCATTGGCATGACCGCTTTCTTAGACTTGTCACTCTCTAGGAGAAGAGTGGGGTTGATTGAAAATTGCATCGATACGACCACATCCTCAAACATTGGTTGAATAGGATGTGATACAACAAGGTCAAGAGGTGAATCACCCCAAAAAACATGAGTGTTGGTGGTCAAAGATTGCATCGACACAACCGTTGGTTGAACAAGATGCGAGACAACAAGGTCAAGAGACACATCACCCCCAAACATAGGAGAGGTGTCGATCGAATATTGCATCGACATGACCATAGGTTGAACGAGATGTGAGACAACAAGGTCAAAGGATGCATCAACCCCTAAAGGAAAAGGGGTGTCAGCCGAAGATTGCATCGGCTTGATTGTTGTATCAACCAAATAAGGAACAGAGTGTTGTGAAACCATATATTCCTCAGAACCCAAAGGGCCCTCAGGTGAGCCCCATGCTTCTGGTATCCCAGCAGTAATATGAAACAAACGAGTAAGGTGACTTCCTTCACAAGTTCTACAAAGGAATCTAGGCTTATGTGTAAGACATCTAGGATTCTCAATCATATGAATTCCCCCAGCATGAATTGAAGTGGCTGGTAACATGCTCCCAGCATGACTTTCAGAGGCTGGTTGCAGGTCTTCAACATGACTCACAGAGGTTGTCGACCAATATCCAACATGACTAGTAGAGGTTGGTGATATAATGCCAGTATGACGCGCAGTGACTAGACTTGTGCCCCTAGCATGACTTGCAGCAGTTGGGTTCAGGTCTTAAACATGACTTGCAGAGGTTGTCGAGAAATCTCCAACATGACTAGAAGAGGTTGGTTGTATAATGCCAGTATGACACGCAATGATTGGGCTTGTGGCGGTGGTGAATTGTGACATTTGAGACCAAAGTCCAAGGAAAGATTGCTTCTGATAAATTGCATGTTGGGAAGGATCCTGGTTTACACCCTCTCCCTGTTCGACATGATAGTATTCTCCTCCATACTGATTCATAGAGGGTTGTAAGTGGATCGTCACCGAGGAAGCCGCTTGCAAAAATAAAGTGACATGACAAGGGTTACTCATGTAAGGATATGTGTTGCCCCCAAATAAATGAACTTCATGAGGGGGGTTTCCCATAATATAAGATTGACTCCCTCTAAATGGAACACCAAAGGACAGACGAAGGTCCGCCATGGGAAATGTTTTCATAAGAACCGACATAGTGGAAGAAGGATAGGTGGGTTGAGTGTAATAAGTTGAATGACTTCCCATTTGAGAACTCGCTCCTAGAATAGTGGATTCATAGGAAGGAATATTCCAACCTCCTACTGTAAGAGGTGTTTTAAGGATATGACTCCCACCAAACAGAGAGGGATAATAAGGAGGAATCATGCCCCCAGACCCAAAACTTGTATTCACATAAGGAGGCGATATAGAGGATGGAAAGTGCGAAGACATATCATATATACCATGAGAAAAATGATTAGATACCTAAGGCATTGACTGAGTAACATAGTTATGCATACCATTATAGACAGAAGAGGGATTTTCCCCCATGAACGTCATGGGGGGGTAGTAGTAAACGAGGGAGAAAAAGGAAATCCATTATCCATGATAACAAAAACTCAACACGAAATCATATGGTCAACTAATAATCAAAGAGCACACCAAAAAATCAAATGACCAATATGCATGCAAACGGGCTAAAGTGGTTGAGTGGCCTCCCTCACTAAGGAAGGTATGTCTCGTCCAAGAGGGACCTGAGACTCCTTGCTAAAGTTTGGAGGTAAAAAAATTAGTTATAGGGGCCCTCATGGGCTTAACAACCAGTCAGTCTGATCCCCCCAGAGAGGTAATCTTCCATAAAGGTTGTGTGTTGTCTGACCCCTATCTGACCCACAATACAAGTAGAATAACCCCTACAAGTAACCTATGAAATACCTAAGTCAAGAAAATAATAAACCATTGTATAATAGAGGCACATGCAAGTAGTTGTAAGTCTGGATTACCGTATCGGTAGGGTAGAAAAGCCCGAAACCTTGAAAGCACCACCTCTCACAGAGGTATGGGCACTAGCAAGATCCCCAAACACAAATAAATCCACAGAAATATCTCTGACGCTAGGCGAATATCTAGGGGTTATCCCTTCAACTAACTTCACGTGACATCGTGATTAACTCTGGTGTGAGCAGAGCCTCTTGATATTACCAATTATACAATGGACTTCTCAAATCCATGTCTCAGAAACATATGTTGATTTAATTGCCTTGGAGAAGTTTACTCACAAAATCCTATTCCAGGTAACTAAATCCTAGACTAGTTTGTGCACCCTAAAAATAAAATCGTGACTAATCAATTTTAGTTTAAAGTGTAAATTGTATTGGTCGTGATTACTCAAGAATGGTATGGAAGTGAAACTCATGATATTATGAATCTGCAAGAAAATAAATATAAATATAATGCAAAGTGTAATTTTAATTTTTCAATGAATGATATGCGTATAAAAACAACACAATTTTCAATTTCAACTTTGCAATTAAGAAGTAAAATGCAATCTTTCACTAAATGCACTAAGCTAATGATAAAGATTCAGAAGACAAAAATGCCAAGCAACGTAAAATGCCTATTTTTTGTATTTTCAATATATTAAAGAGAAAATGCATGGACTAAAAAGAAACTTGATATATAAATTATACTGTGTATAAACAGAATGACTCGAGAAGAATACCAAGAAGGAAATAAAACAACCTAGAGTTCAACGACAAATCAAACATGAAAAAAATGACAAATACTACGCCCAAAAATTCAACTCCAAACAAGTTTCCTATCAACCTAGAGAATCTCAATAGGCACTACAGAGACCTAAGAAGGCTTAGCAATCATCAAATCCCACCCAACAATCAAAAAACCAAGAAAATAGGCAAGGAAAATTGGTATACGTGATTGTTCAGGAAAAAAATGCGTATATATGTAGCTTTCAGTGAGACAAAGCACATGTATATGTGACTGTCAAGGAAAAAGGTGCATGCAAGCTTGAAAACAAGGCCAGGCAAGTGGAAAAAGATGAAAACTCAGATCCAGAGTGAACAAAATCTGTCATGAAGTGATACGACAAGAAACTCAAAGGAAAAAGAGAAATGGAAGGAGAAAAAGTACTTCAACCCTTAGAAAGAAGATCTCTCCCCAGTGGAGTTCCCAATTTTGTTACAAGGGAAAAACTCTCTATGGCCAGGGTAAACCACAACAGAAAGGTATGACTGCATAAATCTACTCAATTCCAACATATGCTATATAAACCAATATGCAAGCGAGATACGAAAGAAGCCTAGCTCGTTCGAGTGTTTGATGATGTTCCATTGTTGAGTACTTTGAACCAAAGCTTTGTACCTGCAACAAGTTCTCAACAAACAAGAAGAGAAAGTATATAGTGATAATATAAAGGGGTTAGCACATTAGATAACATAATCCATTAATAAACATTACAAATATGACCATGGATAATAATCATATATTTGCACGATAAAAATTGGATGGGAAAGGAGTATTTCTATTAATAAATGATCAGTAGAAGCGAAAACATTATAGACTTTTGTGTCGGCATGGTTTGAAACCAAGAAACCAAGTTCCTTCCACCTGGGCCTCTACCACTTCAATCGTCCACCAAAGGCAAGCTCATAGAAAAGAGACAATGAGGTTCTCTCAACAATAGGGAAAGAGCTTGGGGGATGAACATTGTCTTTAGACTTGAGGGACAAAGGGATGCAGACTCAATATGAAGTAATTTCTCTAGAGTAACCTTTCTCTCAAAGTTGAATTCTTTATCATTTTTTCCATAGCTCAAAATTGTGTTCTTATAGCCTTCAAAATGAAACTGAAGGTATGATTCAGAACGTTTCCAGTATATGAAAGGCCAAGGATCAAAGATCTCCTTTCGTGACATGGAAACCAGACTTCATTTTTGTATTTTTTGGCACAAATCCCAATGTATGTGGGTTGTAGTGGAGAAGTCTGCGTATACGCATTCGGTATAGTAGATAGGCCATGTATATTTGGAAAAATGGTATTTTTAGCTCTGGATTCATCAAAAAGGGATGAAAAGTCTGCACAGGGAAATGGAAAAAGGACCTCTGTGCAATATAGAAATGGTGAGGCAAATATTTATATAACAGATGCCCCGTAATGTGTGATATCAGAGGAGTATCTTCCATGGCCGAAATACACTATAAATAACCGAAAAGTGGAGTGTGTAAACCCAGCTGGAAAGACTAGTTTCTCATTACATTATGTTTTGACTTTACATACATGGTTGCCAATAGAATACAATGCAGATCCATGTGCAAAATATACCAAATAAGTGTCTATGGCCATGAATAGGAAAATACAAATGCGGTTATATGCCAATAGATGTCATAATCATGAACAAGGCCCAATAGAGCTAGTCTCAAAACCAATCTGAAGATATCTATATACGATGGAGTATAATCTGATGTCCCATGATTACTGAAGTCAAATAGGTGATGGTCCAATGAAAATGATGCAACATCTTAGGAAAGTTGCAACCACATAGTGATGTCTTCAAGTCTTCTACACATCCGCCAAAGGTGAAAGTCTACATCATGTCAATAAAGGAGTTGAGGTTGAACATAATGAGACATCGTTTGATTACTGGTCATTGAGGTATATTGTTAACAAACGCGATACAACCTACCAATAATGAAATTAAGTATCAAGGCATCGAGCACATTCCTACAAGTGTGAATAACAAAATCGATGTCGAACACCTAAAGAATTCATTGATCAGGAGACATTGATGTATTCCCATCTCTCAATGGTGAGAGAGCCTACCACTAATGACTGCAAGTCTCAAGGTACTCATAAAAATCTAGGTCTCAGATCCATAATAAATGAATTGAAGTGGATGGAAAGAGACACGCTAAAAGGAGAGCATTAAGGCATCTCTCATTAGTCAGCACGAAGAACAAAGCATGAGCTTCATAATTTGGTGGAGATCGGACAAAGAATATGTTCACGAACCAATGACCCTGTGCATATTTAGCGTATGCCAAATGAAAGCAGTACACGAAAAGACACTCTGAATAGAATCCAATGATGAAAACTGTTGACAAAGGTGAGGAAACCACCAATAAGGCTAATGGAATCCAAGACACTGCATGAATCCAAAAGTGTGAATAGATGTATTACCATCAAACACAAGGGAAACCACCCAGTCAACGACCAATGATGAAATGTCGACTACTGGGTTCAAGGTGTCTCACCAATGATGAAAGTAGGCCTGGGGGCATGATAAGACTATATTATCATGTGATTCTAAGACAAATTGAGGGTATGGCCAAAATGCAAAGTCAAGATTTCTAAGGAATGGATGAAACAGGTTGATAGACTTACTTTAAACAAGAGCATGAGACATGTGGTAGACTCCGACAACATAGAATCAATGATGTAACTATTTGATGCAGGAGGCATCAATAATGTTCACTACAAGGACTAGAAGAGTAATAGGTCGGTAGATAAAAACTCTGTAACGAGAGAAGATTCCTAAGGCCATGCTAAACCCAAAATTATGATGACACAAGGACTCAATAAATTTAATCTTTGTTCAAAGGCAACACGACTGCTTCCAAATATAATATAGTACTCCCTTCTCGCTCATCTTTTTTTGTTTTTTCGTAACAAATTAATGCTATGATATAGAGGAGGAAACGAGTGTCACAAGTAAGCAAAACTAGTTCCAGCAGTGGAACGTACCTATGCTCAATGCAAGGAAATGCATGCGGGATATGGACACTCGGGGTGATGTTCCCTCCAGGGTATAAGGTGTCAAATTGTGAAGGATATAAACAAGGCTCTTCTTGGTTGAGGATGCAAAAATTGCTTAGGCAACGATTTATAACGCAAAGCGAGAACCGGCTAAAGGCTTAGTCCTGCAAGCGAGGGCATGAGATGCAATCACAACTTAATGCCAAAAAATGTCCCTTTTTATGTATTTTAGTCTACTTGGTGTGAAAAAGGGATAAACTTGTGCCAAATAGACGTCTTTTCAAATCCAATTTATGAGTGTGAAAAATACAATTTCACTTGGCGATCTTTTCTATTTTTGGTAACGAGTCGGAAAAGAGATTAGCTAAGACTCATGATATTTCAAATCCAAATTAAAGAGTGTGAAAGGGACAAATCACTTGATGATATTTTTTCTTTTTGAAAAGGAGTCTAAAAAGAGATTAACTAAGACTCACGACCTTTCAATTCCAATTTATTGAGTGTGAAAGGGACAAATCACTCGACAAACTTTTCTCTTTTTTTTTAATGAGTTGGAAAAGAGCTTAACTTAGATTCATTAGGGATATTCTAGGCGGAAAGTCACGGGGGAGGCCAAGGCTCCCTGCAGACCTTCTGTGGAATGTTGGTATCTTACAAAGAACCGACACAAGCTTGGGAAAACCCAAAGATCTCCAAGTCGAGGAGGGAAAAGTGCTAACAGAGGTTATCGTCTCCACGTTATATCAAATAATGTATATTCCTATAAAAGACAGAGGCGAAGGCATTGGATACCCCACAAGACTATCAGAATGAAATGGAACTTCGTCAAGACTTGGAGGGAGAGAACTCGGGAAGAGTAAACATATCTCTTGTTCAGAAGGTGAAGTACTAGAAATGCTAAGGACATGGAATAGAAGGTATATAACAAAAACCAGAAGAGAGGAATCGACCAAAAATTGCATTGGCATGACCGCTTTCTTAGACTTGTCACTCTCCAAGAGAAGAGTTGGTTCGATCGAAGATTGCATCGATACGACCACATCCTCAGTCATTGGTTTAACAGGACATGAGACAACAAGGTCAAGAGGTGCATTACCCCCAAAAACATGAGTGTTGGTGGTCGAAGATTGCATCGACACGGTCGTTGGTTGAACAAGATGCGATACAACAAGGTCAAGAGACGCATCACCCCCAAACATAGGAGAGGTGTTAGTCAAATATTGCATATACATGACCACAGGTTGAATGGTATGTGAGACAACAAGGTTAAAGGATGCATCAACCCCTAAAGGAAAAGGGGTGTCAACTGAAGATTTCATCGGCCTGATTATTGTATCAGCCAAAAAAGGAATAGAGTGTTGTGAAACCATAGATGCCTCAGAACTCAAAGGTCCCTTAGGTGAGCCCCACATCTAGGATTATCAATCATATGAATGCTCCTAGCATGACTGGAAGTGGCTGGTGGCATGCTCCCAGCATGATTTGCAGAGGTTGGCTGTAGGTCTTCAACATGACTCGCAGAGGTTGTCGACCAATCTCCAACATGACTAGCAAAGGTTGGTGATATAATTCCAGTATGACACACAGTCACTAGACTTGTGCCCCCAGCATGAATTGCAGTGGCTGGGTGAAGGTCTTCAACATGACTCATAGAGGTTTTCAACCAATCTCCAACATGACTAGCATAGGTTGGTGATATAATGCCAGTATGAAACGCAGTGAGTGGGCTTGCGGCGATGTTGAATTGTGGCATTTGAGACCAAATTCCAAGGAAATATTGGTTATGAGAAATTACAGGCTAGGAAGGATCTTGGTTTATACCCTGTCCCTATCTGATAGGATAGTATCCTCCTCCATATTGATTCATAGAGGGTTGTAAGGGCATCATCACCGAGGAAGCCGCTTGTGAAAAGAAAGTAACATGACAAGGGTTACTCATGTGAGGATATGTGTTTCCCCCAGACAAGCGAACTTCGTGAGGGAGGTTGGACATACTATAAGATTGACTCCCTCCGGATGGAACACCATAGGAAAGACAAGGGTCCACCATGGGAAAAGTGTTCGTAGGAACCGACATAACAGAAGAAGGATAAGTGGGCAGAGTGTAATAAGTCGAATGACCACCCATTTGAGCACTTGATCCTAGAATAGTAGATTCGTAGGAAGGAATATTTCAACCTCCTACCATAAGAGGTGTTTGAAGGATATGACTCCCACCAAATGGAGAGGGATAAGAAGGAGGCATCATAAATTTTGAGGTAATTGAATCAGTTATAAGGGCCCTGAGACTCCCTGCTAAAGTTTGAAGGTAGATGAATGAGTTATAGGGGCCCTCGTCAGCTTAACAACCAGTCAATTGGATCCCCCCAGAGAGGTAATATTCCATAAAGGTTGTGTGTTGCCCGAACCCTATCTGACCTAGGGTACAAGAAGAATAACCCCTGCAAGTAACCTATGAGATACCTAAGTCAAGCAACTAATAAAACACTGTATAATAGATGCAAAGGTGAGCAATCATAAGTCTGGATTAATGGATGGACAGGGTAGAAAATACCAAAAACTTGAAAGCATTGCCTCTCATAGAGGTATGGGTACTAGCAAGATCCCCAAACATGAATAAATCAATAGAAATATCTATGATGCTAGGCGAGTATTAGGGGGTTATCCCTTGAACTAACTTCGCACGACCTTGTGATTAACTCCGGTGTGAGTAGAGCCTCCTAATATTACCAATTATACAATGGACTTATCAACTCCATGTCTCAGACACATATGTTGATTTAATTGCCTTGGAGAAGTTTACTCACAAAATCCTATTCCAGGTAACTAAATCCTAGACTAAATTGTGCACCCTAAAAATAAAATCGTGACTAATAAATTTTAGTTTAAAGTGTAAATTTTATTGGTCATGATTACTGAAGAAGGGTATGGAAGTGAAACTCATGATATTATGACTCTGCAAGAAAATAAATATAAATATAATGCGAAGTCTAATTTTAATTTTTCAATGAATGATATGTGTATAAAAACAGTGCAATTTTCAATTTCAACTCTGCAATTCAAAAGTAATATGCAATATTTCACTAAATGCACTAAGCTAATGATAAAGATTCAGAAGACAAAAATTCCAAGAAACGTAAAATGCCTATTTTTTGTATTTTCAATATATTAAAGAGAAAATGCATGGACTGAAAAGAAACCTGATATATAAATTCTACTGTGTATAAACAAAATGACTTAAGAAGAATACCAAGCATCCAAGAAAACAACCCAGAGTTCAAGGACAAATCAAAAATGAAAAACAATGAGAAATACTACACCCAAAAATTCAACTCCAAATAGGTTTCCTGTCAACCCAAAGAAGCTCAACAGGAACTACAGAGACCTAAGAAGGCTCATCAATCATCAAATCCCACCCAACAATAAAAAATCCTAGAAAATAGGAAAGGAAAAGTGGTATACGTGACTGTTTAGGAAAACAATACGTATATATGCAGCTTAAGTGAGACAATGCGTGTATACGTGACTGCCAAGGCATGTACAGGCTTGAAAACAAGGCCAAGCAAGTGAAAAAGGTTGAAAACTCACACCCAGAGTGAACAGAATCTGTCAAGCAGTGATAAGACAAGAAACACAAAGGAAAAAGAGCAATGCAAGGATAAAAAGTACTTCAACCCTTAGAAAGAAGATCTCTCCCGAGTGGAGTCACCAATTCTGTTACGAGGGAAAAACTCTCTATGGCCAGGGTAAACCACAACAGATAGGTATGACTACATAAATCTACTCAATTCCAACATATGCTATATAAACCAATATGCAAGCGAGATAACAAAAAATCCTACCTCGTGCCAACATTTGATGATGTTCCATTGTTGATTACTTTGACCCAAATCTTTGTACCTGCAACACATTCTCAACAAAAAAGAAGAGAAAGTATATAGTGATAATACAAAGGGGTTAGCACATTAGATAGCATAATCCATTAATAAACATTACAAATATTCCCATGGATAATAATCATATATTTGTATGATACCAACTGGACGGGAAAGGAGTATTTCTATTAATAAATGATAAAGAGAAGCAAAAACATTACAGACTTCCGTGTTGGCACGGTTTGAAACCAAGAAACCAAGTTCCTTCCAATTGGGCCTCCACCACTTCAATCCTCCACCAAAGGCAAGCTCATATAAAAGAGACAATGTGGTTCTGTCAACAATAGGGAAAGAGGTTGGGGGCTGAACATTGTGTTCAAACTTGAGGGACAAAGGGATTGAGACTTGATATGAAGTAATTTCTCCAGAGTAACTTTACTCTCAAATTTGAATGCTTTCTCCTTTTTTCCATATCTCGAAATTTTGTTCTTATAGCCTTCAAAATCAAACTTAAGGGCTGATTCAAAACATTTCCAGTATATGGAAGGCCAAGGATCAAAGATCTCATGTCCTGACATGGAAACCTAACTTCATTTTTGTATTTTCTGTCACAAATCTTGATGTACGTGAGCTGTAGTGGAGCATCTTGCATATACGTATTTTGTATAGTATATAGGGCGCGTATATGTGGAAAAATATGTATTTTTAGCTCTGGATTCAACAAAAAGGGATGACAAGTCTGCATAGGGAATGGAAAAAGGCCCTCTATGTAAGATAACAATGGTCATTTGTTGTAGGTTATTATAGGAGAGCATGCTTCTAGCATTTTCATTTGTACAAGACTAGCCTAGCTCTTCCATCAATGAGGAAACAATGGGTGATCTTATTCATAATATTTACATAAATATAAAAAGGGTTTTTTTTTATAGGGTATCTAAAGTTATGTACACCTACTTTATTTATAGATGAATCCTCTTCATTCACCTCTTAAGAGAGGTTGGCTACAACTGAAGCTTTTCCTTCCATGAATCGTTTCAGATGCCTCAATTGTTCAGGGATGACAACCATGTCCAAAAGGGTGGTATCTGCTTTGATGTTGGCCAACTGATTCAGAATATTGTATTTGGAAGAGGGGAGGAGGGAAGTTGTTTCTTGACTATCAGGAACCTTAGGAACCTAAAGTGTAGAAACTGATGAAGATGCGATTAGGCTAGAATAATTGTGTGGAGGATCATAATTGCCTTTGGGAGCATAGTATTTGTTCCTAGTATTGATGATCGTGACATCCTATGGCTCTGCAAAATATAGGACAACGATGGTATTTTATGGTCTTTTACCAAAGATCTTATCTTCGACACTCTTCCTTACATCACATGTGGCTTTCTCATGATGTTCCTCACAAAATTTACACCAACTTTGGGGAAAGATAGCTTTAGGCTGAAATTTATTTTCAATTGGATTCCTAAAGGGGGGTGCAAAAGCGGATGAAGCTCCAGGGGTGAGAGGGGAGACAATTCCTTTTCTCTCATATCATACCATATGATTATTCATATCTTGTACTAGTTGTAAGAGGACGAACATGTTTTTCTGTTTAACTGATTCTCCTTGGGGAAGACCTATTCTTTCAATTGTTCTTCGTACTCTAAACAAGTATGCAGAGTAGAACCAAGATTATCAATGGATTTTTCCTCAAGCCTATGACGGTAGGGGGAAGGTAATTCATTTTAGTAATGCATGAAATCAGCTTGGTTTTGAGGTCAAATAAGTTTGGGGATTTGATTGTATATCTTAGTGAAATGCAAGTTGAAGGACTTGATGGTTTCACCATCCTTATAGGAAATGCTATTGTATTCCCGTAACTTCTCAGCTGGGATTTTTGATTTCCCATAGGTGGATATGAACCAATAAACTAACTCCTCCCAAGTAGACAACATATTAGGATGAAGGTCAAAGAAATCAGCCATAGCCTTCCCTTCCAAGGAATTGACGAATAAGTGCATGCAAGTATCGTTGTCATTGGCCCCTATGTTGTGACAAGCATTATAAAATTCCATCATGTGTTCATTTGTAGTGACAATGTTATTTCTTGAAAACCTAGGGAGATTCTCTTTGAATTTAGGAAGTGGACGAGTAGAAGGTACTAGGTTAAGCAGAGAGGACACATTCCATGGTGTGGTTGTGGCATCTTCTTCAAACTAAAAAATTCCATACTTTTTAATGATTTTGGTGGGATTTGTGGTAGATTGGACATGAATATGGTGGCTATATGAGCTACCAATAACTGATGAAGATGAATATTGAGAGGATGAAGCACTTCCAGTGCCACTAGAGCCACCACTAGATGCCATCTTGTGGATGATAGGTGAGGGATAAAAAGATGAACTTGACGAATAAGAAAAATTTCTCCTTAGAGCACTTTGTTGGGTTGAAAAAACAACGTCCCTCCTTCCTATCTCAACAATAGGATTAATTTCAGGTGATAAGCCTCTTATTCTTCTAGAAACACGAGAGTCTAAGGACATGAAAGAAAGGCCAATACTGAAGGAACAAGAAGGTTATTGCTGATTTCTAGGATGTCTATGTCTAGCTTCCCAACGTTCCTAGGCACTAATATCTCGTTCAATTTCTTCCCATGAATGATTTAGCTCAACACGAGTATTGGTAGTGTCTAAAATGGTATTAAACAGGTTCAAAGCAATGTTGGTATGATCTTGAAGACTGAGCTCAATATTGGGCTGCCTTGCAACATGCACATTCATTAAGAAATAAAAACAATCAAAGAATCAAAATCAGAAAAATAGATGTATCGATGTTAATCAAGCATAAAATTAACGAGAGAGATATTGAAGATCTCCCCAGTATGGTCACCAAATAATTGTTGAGGAAAATATATGAAATGATCTTACTCAAGCATTTTCAGATTCTTCTTGGCTAAAGAAAAATAGACGGGAATATCACCCTATTTTTATAGCCATCAAAATTAATATCCTAACTCACAAGTATTGATTACAAGTGTTTAGGATGTTTTTTTTATAAATAAAATCTTGCTAAAAAATTCATCATTTATGTGTTTTCTGAACATAACAGATGTTGAAATAAATATAGAGATAGAATTAAAGACACCAAGTAGATAATCAAGATAGATGAGACATAAAACAATCCTTTATTTCATTCCAATTCATCAAAGAGTCATTCTCTTTAAAAAAAATTGTGAAGAATATTTGGACCAAAGTAAAACTTAGACATCCTCGATGAAACATACAAAAGGATCTCTAACAGAAAATCAAAAACTAAACTCTAAAATCTGGATCAACTTGCCAGAAATTGCTTCCCACTCAACTCTGCATAATAACCTTTGTCAGTCATGAAAACTAATTCAAAAATAGACAAGTCTACACAGACTATCAAAGATAGATCAACACCTCTAAAAAACAAGTGTCTGAATGATGTAATTTAGGCCTGAATCTTGCCGTCTACAATAATACCCTACTATCATAAAAAAGAATTAGGCTTGTGATACATTAAGGAATGAATAAAAACTAAACTATCTCTACACAAACTTAAAGAGAAAACCTTAGTATGCTTCTCCTTCTATTCTCCCCTTGTTCCTCCCTTTCTTTTTTCCTTTAAGAAAATTAGAATTGGTTGAAGTAGTTGAACTACTTCATTAGTTAAGTTAACTAAAAACTCAACCAACTTTTTAGTTAGGGGGAAAAGTAATAAATCATAATAAGGGTTTTAAATAAATAATAACTAGTAGGTGGGACCCCTTGTGACTTCCCTTTAGCTCTTAACAATCATAACCTAACTAGTCAATTAAACAATAAAATCCCTCCTTGTGACTCCCATAATCACATTCATGTTTGACAATTTATCTCATTGATATTTGAAATTATTTTCAAAAATATATTACTCATATATCCCCCAAAAAAACATGTTGCCAAAAACTTTCTGAAGTGAGCTGTCATCAACAATAAATAAAATAAAATTCCATATTTTCCACTCTCAGATGCAATCTTTCCCTTGTTGTTGCTGCCACCTTTTGATCTCTCTGAAATTGCCTTTGGCTATGTTGAGCCTTTAGGCCTAATCTCGTTGATCACATAAGAACAATCGTCCCTCAAATGCATCTGGGAGGACACATATTTATCAGAGCCATTGGAGGGTGAGGAAGGGGTAGCAATGGCTTTTCCTTTATCAGGGGCATGGTGGGCCTCGATTTTCAACCTTTCTCTAGCATGGGAGGACTAAACTGGTGAGTGGATAGGGGAAAGTTGGACAATCTGATTGATAGGAGGGGGAGAAGGTAAAGACAAATTGGGCCAGCCACGATGTTGGGAGACTACTAGGTGGAAAATCTCTTTTCATTCATCGTTTTCGGGAACCTTGGGTCACAATGAGACATGAGGGGGCACAGGAATAACAGGGGCTTGTGGAGCTTGGAAGGGAGGCCTTTTTGGCCTAGGTTGGACCACTCCTTTCCTAATCTAATTGAAAAACCCAGCCTGAAATAGTTGGCCTAACTCTTACGAGTCAACATCAAAGTGAATGGAGAATCTAGGCCTTCTAGGGCCCCTGTTCCAATTATCTCTTCCTCGGTTACCTCTCCCATGACTACCTTGGCTGAAAAATATCATTCTTGCATGCATGATTGATTAATATGTCAGTCTCATGCAATCCAATCCATACTAATTGTTTAACTGTTGTCAATGAGAAGAGGGTGAATAAAAGGTTATGGGATATGTGAGGGGTTTGTATTGAGCAAAAAATGTTTAAATGAGGGGGAAATAATCATGGTTACTGCTCACGGACAATATACAATCAACTGTATTCCCCAAGGTGTAGGACAGTCGGTGATGGAGTGTGTTGTTAAGCCACTCCGTGATGTTAAAGTCACCGGTTCGAAACCTACGGGGACAAAAAATCCAACCATGTTAAGGGTTGGTGTGGCTCAGGCCAGGTGCGATCCCCGGGTGATTTTGACAGATTAGATGCCCCTGAGTCACGATTTTTCAAACCACAGGTTAATCGTGTAGCCAACAGGTCCCACACAAATTAACAAAAAAAAAAAAAAAACATACAATCAACTGTAATGTAAAGCAATGAACATGTCACTATAATTCATCCAAGAAACTGCGATTTCAAACTGTTACAATACATAATTCTCTTAACTGTAATTAAATTTTAGGAACAAGGAGTGAAAAACAGATATGGGAAGGCGGGGGGATTGTAATTAGAGAAAAGTGAAATAATGGTAGGGAAAGAGAGTGGATATTGTTTATAAAATTAATTAAGTAATCCATAAAACCATTCTATATCAAACGCAAAAGATCCAACACCAACCAAATAATTGTTATGATCAATTAAGCAAGTACTATGTATAAATCAATCAATTCTGTGTATTAACTTGCTCATTGTTCACAATTAAATCTTTAACACAATGTCATCAAAACAAGACAATATGCCTTCCACAACAACTTGTAGAACAATTCAGTTTCTTCTCATTTGTCCACTTAATGTTTTAAATTTTTTTCCAAATGAACACACAATCACTTATTTCCACTCTGTTCAACATCAAAACATGAACCACTATCCATGAATTATTTTCTTAATCAAACACATACACAAAAAACATTCCCGATTTCATCCCTCAATTCCATTTAACAGTTAAATTGTAATGAGACCATACTGTCATAGAACCCGTGCCTATCTCTTCTATGATGCATGATATTCATAAAACATATACAGTGGATAGTCAAACACTATAATCAATGTTTCAAATTGAAATAATCCTGACTTGATAATTAAACACATAGTAACAACAATCACCATTTCAACTCATACAATGTTGTAGGATACACAGACCATTCAACAAAACACAAGAGCATTTATGTGACTGTACATGTCTAATTAATCTTAATCTAAACATCAAGCGATGTTGAGCTATCAATACAATACAAGGAGGCAACATTAGTATGCCCAATCCCATTTCTCAAATCAATCAAATTGCAACAAAACCATATTGTTTAAAAACTTGTGCCCATCTTTGATGGTGTAATCAAACAATATCCATAACATATACAGTGGACAACCACACCACAACTATCACAATTGCAATAATCCCATTTGGCAATTAAAACACACAATAACAACAACCCTTATTTCAACCTATATCATGTTGTAGGAAACACACAACTTAGCATATAAAGCAAAGAGGAATATTTCTAATCAACCATAAAACAATGTTGAGTCAACAATCCAACTATTACAACACAAGAGACAATGATTGTGTTCCCAGTTCATTACTCGAATCAACCAATTAACCATGCTGAGCTATTGAATCAATTGCCATAATAAAGGGTACAATGATTATAAACCAATCACAAAAATTATTTTCAACGCTATTACTCAGGGACAACCAATAATTAACCATTGTCAATGATAATCTACCAAATCATAACAGTCGACCATGTGCCCGGCCAAAACAAATGGTTCATTTATCAAAATCGGGCTTAAAATAATCAAGGTGGGCTCTAAGTAACCAACACAGGGAGGTTGGAACGACCACCAACAACAGGTGAGAAACATTCGGGACAAAACAATGGACACACAAGCCATATAACCCATAGATTTTCAAGACAAGGAGAGAGTTCAATAGGCAGGATAGATTACGAACATAGGAGTAGAGGTCCCTCACGGGCCAATAATTAACACCCAGAATACGCAGGGCATCACCCTCACGATTTTCCCCAATCAACTCGGGGAATGCTGATATAAAAACAAATCCATGAAATAGCAATCAACCTCAAAGCAATCCCCTTGGCATCATATCCATCATAACCAAATACACAGACACCAACAGCATAAACGAGCCCATACCTAGGTTAAACGATATACAATGACACCCGGAGGATTGAGATCAAGCCCAACAACCCATGACAACAACACGACCATGTGAGGTGATAAGAACTTGTGCCAAGATAGGTGGTCAAGTATGGACTGAATGAACCCTCCAAAAAAAAATCGCAAGGACAACACAGAGCCTTCATGGCTTCTTCCACCCTGAATAATTAATGAAACTATGACTTCAACCATCATTTTCCATTTGCAACGAAAACCACACAACAACCATTCCAAAAAAAAAATCACAAGTTTACATAGTTTCCAGTTTCAATAAAAGAACATACCCATACATCACCAAGCCAATATCTATTTCATAACCAGAGTGGGTTCATGGATGGTGAAAAAGACATACCTGTAACCAAGAAAACCTTAAAAACGTGAGCTTGGATGAGCAGTTCTTCCTTTGCTTGAAAATCGGAGCTTAACTGCAGCGAAACACAATTGAACAATGTCCAAGCTAGGGTGACGACCAGTGGAAGGGGTATGGAGTGACATGCAGTAAATGTACATCGCTTCCATCCTCTATCCATTTAATTACTTAGTACATACCAACCAACCCTCCATTAATCCATCCAATTAATACATGCATTGAAACCAACATCCGCTTACTTGCCAAATGAGCCACCCTATGTCACATTAACCATTGCCAACCACACCATAACACATATAACTCAATAAATCGTATAGCCACTAACCCCGTTATCTAGGACTAACAACAATCCCTCAATTTCAATGCATGTAGCGTAGCATAGTAGCATAGTTTAATTTCTTGCTTAGATTTTTTTTCATATTTCTTTTATCCTTTTCCATGACTAACAAGTGCTTTGTGCAAGTGTAATATATAATATATCATGTTGCAATAGAAATAACAATTCACATAAGCACTCATTACATGGAAATGATAATTTTAGACTAAAGAAACTCACACATAGCATGAATTTTCCCACCCATTTGTTGCGAATATAACCAACATTTGAACATCAATCATCCTCAAACATGTAAGCAATGTCGAACAACAACATAAATATCAAAATAAGAACTAGATCTGGCCCTCCAATCTACAAGGGGGTCCCACCTACTAGTATTATAGATATATCGTTAGCTTATAATAATAGGCTTTAGCAATACTTTGCAAGCAAAAAAGCTTGTTGCAATTTTAATAATCAACAACCTCCTTTCTCAACAAAGAAAATTTTATGTGTTTGAAGAATCCATAAGAAGTCATGAAGTGGCTCTTATTAAGCACCAAAGAAGAAGACATGAATTTGGTAGTTTGAAAGGAGAGATGAGGAAACTTAAGTTACCATACTTTGATGGTGAAAGAGAAAGGGAAGATGATGATGAATCCTGATTTCTTGGAATCAAGAAGTATTTTCAGTTGCACAACTACTCATCTAACCTAGAAGCCAAAAAATCCACATATAATTTTCATGGAAAAGATACTATGTGGTGGGATCAATTGACTAAAGTTGAACACAATAATGACAAAATGATCACTGAGAAGTAGTTCAAGATGTATTTTCAGAAGGAGTATCTTTCAAAGCACTTCTATGACAAGAAGATGCAAGATATCTTTGAACTCGGGTTGGGAAGCATGACCATGGGAGAATGTGAAAATAAGTTGGGTTTATCAAGGTTTATAAGGTGAATATACATAGGTTTTTGAGTGGAATTCCATCATTTTACAAAGATAAGATTCAATATGATGATCAAAGAATTTGGCAGAGACCATTAGGATGGGTAAGTATCTGTATGAGCAAGGAAAGGGCAGAGAATCCTTGCAGAAATCTTGGAAGAATAAGAAGAAAGAGAAATAAGATCAAAGATGGAAGAGATTCAAGCCTCCTCTCAATAGAAGCAACCCTAATAACAATAAGAAATATCAATATACTAAGATTGAATCCAAGAGGGAAGACTCCTTTGGAAAAAGGGGAAGACCACCAATCAAATGATGAGTATGCAAAGAAGATCATATGTACAAGGATTTCTCTCATAGAGAAGACAAAATGAATACCATTCACAACATATAAGAGGATACAATAGTATAAGACATGGGAAGAAGTATTCCAAGAATATATGAAGACTTAGAATGTCGACAAGAAAAACATGAGTCCCATATTATTGAGGTGGAAGGTAAGATGGTTAATCAAACTATTGCTATTTTATTTGATTACGGAGAAATCCATTGTTACATTGATCCTAAAATAGTGGACATACTTCATTTGGAGAACAATAAGATTTAAAAGTCAAGTTTGGTTCAACAAGCTACTAGAACCAAAAGAAGGATCAATGATATTGTCAGAGGTTGTCCAATAAGTCTTAATGGAGTGAGTACTAATTCTAACCCAAATATCATACCATTGGGATCTTATGATATCATAATTGGAATGGGTTGGTTGGAAAATCATCACACTATCCTATATTGTCATAACAAGACATTTACATATCTTGATGAGGAAGGAAAATAAATCAATGTGAAAGGAATTCCAAGACCCATTTATATAAGGGATATTTCATCCTTCATCCTTACAACTGAAGAGATGTTTCAGGAAAGGATTTCAATTGAATGAAACTTGTGTGGAGGAGAAAAAAAAGACAAAAGGGATTTCATTATTGAAAGTGTTTGAAGATGTATTCCAAGAAATACCAAGATTTCCACCTAAGAGGGAGATATATTTTTGTATTTATTTAGTACAAGGAGTTTCCCTAGTTTCAAAAACACCTTACATAATGAGTGCACCATAATTAAAAGAATTTCAAATGGAACTGGAGGAATTTTTGAGAAAAGGGTACATATGCCCTAGTGTTTCACATTAGGGATTACCAACTCTCTTTGTCAAAAATAAGAATGGAACATTGAGGCTATGTATTGACTTTAGAAAACTGAATAAAGCTAATGTGAAGAACAAATACCCTCTACCCATAATTGATGACCTCTTTGATCAACTAAGAGGAGAAAACATATTTAAAAAAATAAACATTTGATGAGGATACTGCTAGGTAAGAATAAAGGAAGAAGATATCAATATGACAACCTTTAGAACCAAGTATGTACATTATTAATTTGTAGTGGTGCCATTTTGACTGACCAATGCACCAATTTTCTTTATGTTCTTAATGAATGACATACTTTAGAAATTATCTGGATAATTTTGTCATTGTGTTCTTGGATAACATACTTATTTATTCTAAGTCCAAGGAAGATCATGAACATCACTTGAGGTTGGTGTTGCAAGTACTAAGGGAACACGAGTTATATGCCAAGCTTAGTAAGTGTTTTTCTTACCAGGAGCAAATCCATTATTTGGGGCACACTATTTCAAAAGAAGGTATAGCAATAGATGCAGAGAATATTGAAGCCATTAGAGGATGGCCAACACTCATGAATGTTTCATAATTAAAATCCTTCATGGGATTAGATAGATACTATATGACATTTATAGAAGGATTCTCTAAAATTTCTCATCCCATCACTTCTTTAAAAAACAAGCGAATCAAATATGAATGGAAAGCAAAGTATGAAGAAAATTTTAACTTGTTGAAAGAACTACTTGTGCACCTATTTTGAAGATTTCTGACTCAAATGATAATTTTTTGGTATGTACATATGAATGCAAGGAAGGACTTGGTGGATTTCTCACTCAAAATGGACATTTCATTAGTTATGAGTCCATAAATCTTAAATAAAATGAGAGGAATTATTCTCACATGATTTGGAGCTTTGTTGGATTACTGAGAGGGGGGGTGAATCAGTAATAGCGTAATTATAATCCTTTTTCTTCAAATATTATATCAATGTAGAATTATTATCCAATAATGAGCAGTAAGAAATAAACAATCACACACATACATAGTACACCAGTGTTTTACATGGAAACCCAAATCGGGAGAAAACCATAGAATTCTTTTTCTTATATGTATTGAAGAATTACATTCATTGGAAGCACGGACTTCCTTTTTTTTCCAGCTGTAACTGGAAGGAGGCTCCAACCCCCTAGTTTCTTAGGCTACAACCTGAGGGAAGCTCCAACTCCCCAATTCTCTGGCTACAACCATAAAGGAGGCTACAACCCCCAATGTTCTCTGGCAACAACCGGAAGGGGGCTACAACCACCTGTCCTTGCCCCATCCTGCCACCTTGAAGTAGAAGTAGAATTATGGAACCACTGTCACACTATCACTGTGAGATATACTACTGTAAACTAGTACCAATAAATTTGAACCATGCATCAACCATGCATCAACCTGTACCTCAACCTGTACCATAAACAAGTGCATCAACCATGCACCAACCTGTAATAAACCTGTACCATAAATAAGTTCATCCAACCATGTACCAAGTATGTACCAATCATGTGTCAACTACTCATCAATATGTACCAACATCATCAACTATACACCTCATGTATGTGCGCCAACTCATCAACTACTTGTCTCAACCATGTACTCAACATGTACCGCAACCAAAATCCCTCATCAATTTCATCATCCAAATCTGATTTGTAGCTCTATAATAGACCTAGTGTATATGATCACATTCCTGCAAACCTTCTTTAACTTTAAAAACAAGAGACTAGCATTTTCATCATACTTTTCTTTAGTCTCACATGCCTAGTTTTGGATTAGTCAACAACCCTAACTTGAAGTAATCATAACTTTGAACCTGTAATGTATAAAGATCTGAAACTGATATACAATGTTCTTCAGTGTTTTTAATGCAATTCCTCCCAGTTTCACTACTTGGAACCTCTCAGAAAATGAGTTATAGCAAAAATGACATACCTTGTTGAATTATGGCTTATTCTAGAGAGAGACCTTATAGAGAGTGCCCCACACACAATATTTGATGAAATGATTTGAACCTATTACAAAGAATACTAAAGATTATAACATAACCAACACATTTTGTCTCACTAAATGTGGATCTGTTATGAAGAAGTTATGACATTTTTTCCCGAAACACCTGATTTTGACTAGTTTCAGGACTGGCCACAAACCCTATTTTCCACGGAGTGTAAGTCCCAAAATACAACGATCCACAATATTAATTTTTTTCCAAAGCTACTTGGATATTAATAGAAACAAAGTTATAGTGAAAATGGTGAGATGACCTGTAAATAACATACCTTAGAAAGCACCATCAAAAGAATTTATCCTTCCTTGCCTTTTGGCCTTATTTTCTTCACCTTTACTCAGAATTCTGGTTTAGATATCCTTGGTTACCTTAGATACATATATATATTCAATAGGCTCAAGTGTGATTCAAATGAGAGAGTCTTGCCTCTTATTTATACTCTCCAAGTAGCTTCCTTAAAAACATCTTCTAGGTCACTTGGCCCACTTTCCTTATTTTAGGGTTGGGTCGACTTCTAATTTCTTTATTAAATTTATTATTTAAATAATTTATTTTTTATTCACTTTGAATTATAATACACTCATCAATTCACTTTATTATTTACCTTATAAAATCTCTTAAACCACTTTGACTACTTTGACCTTTTGGGGCTTCTAGATGACATATGAGGGTCCTCCAACTTCGTAAGGCCATAACTCTCAAACCGTGAGAAGTTATGTGACGTTCTACATACCACTAGAAATGGTATGACATGTACTATCCATAAAGAATAGTATTATCTGAAAATATATCATAACTCATACCTTAACCCATCAAACAAACTTGGGTCCATTACCCAAACCTGGGGTCTCCAACTTCTCATGGCCATAACTCTCTAACCGTGAGGAATTATGTGACGTTCCACATACCACTAGAAATGAAATGACAAGAACTATCCATCTAGGATATTTTCCCTAAAAAAATCACTTTCCTTCATCTCATTATTCCATAATTAAGCATGGGTTCTCTTACTCCACAAAGCGTCTTCCCGTGAGGGATTTCACCATAAGGGGACCACTTTGGAGTTCATCCATATTTACTTCTTATAAACCATGACAAAACAATAATGAGTCATATTTACATCAAACAATATTGGTTCCATTACCCAAGCCTTTGTGCTATGGGGCTTTCTTCAAGGGTTGACATCAATGACAACTAACCTTAATCAACAATATCTCCCTTTGTCATTGATGGAAACACTCTGATGCAATACTGAAATCATATCACTCATGCTCCCTTTGGAACCATGCCTTTGTCCTCTTCATATGATAAATCTGCTCCCCGTGGAACCATGCCTTTGTCCTCTGCATGTGATAAATCTCTCCCCCGTTGTCATCAATGGCAAAGGTATCTTTCCATCCGGGGCTGCTCCCCCTGACAGACTATCCTATTATGGTGCTTTCTCATGTACATCTAAGACATATAATATAAGAATTCAAAAATCATTCATTTTTGGAGTAGAAATAACTCCAAGTCTTTGGCAAAGATATTCAAAGGCTTCTTGTGGAAGTGGTTTTGTAAATATGTCTGCCACTTGTTCTTTTGTGCCCACATACTCAACTCTGATGTTCTTTTCTACAACCTATTCCTGTAGAAAGTGATACTTGATTGGAATGTGCTTCATCTTGGAGTGCATCACTGGGTTTTTTGAGATATTGATGGCACTTGTATTATCACAATATATTGGAATGGGCTCATCATACTCAACTTGTATATCTGTCAAAGTTTGTTTCATCCAAAGAACCTGTGTACGCCATGCTTCTGCTGCAATATACTCTTCCTCGGCTATAGATAGAGATATCGATGATTGTTTCTTGCTTAGCCATGATACCAAACACTCACCTAAGTAGAACGCTACTCCACTGGTGCTTCGTTGGTCATCAATACAACCTGCCCAATCTGCATCTGTGTAGGCAATAAGTGATAGATCTTTTCCTTTTGGATACCATAATCCAACCTCTTATGTTCCTTTGAGATATCTGAAGATCCTCTTTACTGCTAATACATGTGATTCCTTTGGTACTGCTTGGAATCGTGCCACCTTTCCAATTGCATGCATTACATCTAGTCTGGATGCTGTCACATATAGTAGGCTGCCAATCATTGATCTATATTGCCTCTGATCTGTAGACTTTGAATCATCATATTTTCTCAACTTACAACTGGTTTGCATGGGAGTGATAATGGGTTTGCAATCTTCCATTACGAATCTCTTTAACATTTTTCTGATATACTTGGTTTGAGAAATAAAAATTACTTGGTTGCTTTGATGTATCTAAAGTCCCAGAAAGAAGGATAGTTCTCCAAGTAATGACATTTCAAATTCATTCTGCATGTCTTTTGCGAATTTTTGGCTTAACCTATCATCATCACTACCAAAAATAATATCATCAACATAAACTTCAATTAATAAAATATTACCTTGACTTACCTTGATGTAGAGATTGTTGTCTACACTTCCTTTTCTGAACCCTGCGTGCTGCAGATACTTATCCAGCCTGGAGTACCATGCTCTAGGAGCCTGTTTTAGACCATACAAGGCCTTCTTTAATTTACACACATAGTCTGTGTTCTATGACAACTGGAATCCTTCTGGTTGTTCAATGTAGAGTTCTTCTTCAAGTTCCCCATTCAGAAAAGATGATTTTACGTCCATCTGATATACTTTAACATTTTTGGAGCATGCATAAGCTAAAAGCAAACAGATTGCTTCCATTCTGGCAACTGGGGAAAATGTATCTTCAAAGTCGATTCCTTCAATATGTGCATATCCTTTACATACGAATCTAGCTTTGTTCCTTGTAAATTGTCTATCTTCATTCAATTTATTCCTGAAAACCCATTTTGTGTCGATCACATTCTTATTCTTTGGTCTTGGAACCAATTCCCAAGTGTCAATTTTCTCTATTTGATCCAATTCTTCATCCATGGCCTTATTCCAAAATTCATCCTTGCTAGCTTCTTCAAAACAGTTTGGTTCAATTGTAGATAAGAGTGCTAGGTGTGTTTGTTCTGGTGAACGGATCTTTCTTCTAGTCTCAACTCCTGCATCTTTGTTTCAATAATCTAATTTGAAGGATGATTCTTCTGTACTCGTTTTCTAGGTGTCTTTGGAGATACTTGTTGAACTTGCTCTTCTACTTATGACGGATTCTCTTCATCTTCATCTTCCTCTTCTTCTTCTTTTTCATCTTCTTCTTCAAAAAGTTGTTTCATTGATTTGTTTTCTTCTTCCTTTGATTCTGGTCTGCCTGTTTCATCAATTGTTACGTTGATGCTTTCCACAACTT
>ML783392.1:166506-181396 GCA_009831015.1 Picea engelmannii | reverse complement strand
AAGGGGACCACTTTGGAGTTCATCCATATTTACTTCTTATCAACCATGAAAAAACAATAATGAGTCATATTTACATCAAACAATATTGGGTCCATTACCCAAGCCTTTGTGCTACGGGTCTTTCTTCAAGGGTTGACATCAATGATAACCAACCTTAATCAATAGTTTTCATAGTTCATGCAATGAAGATGTGGAGGAATTATCTGATGGGAAAGAGATTAGAATTAAGAACATAACATAGTGTTATGAAATGTCTTTTGGAGAAACCAATTTTAAATTCGAGCCACACAAGTTGGTTGTAATTTTTAAATGAGTATGAATTTAACATGAAGCATATCAAGGGAAAAAAAATAAAAATTGTTGATGCACTCAATAGAAGGATACATCTCATGCATGCTATAACCATTAATATGCATCAGTCAATTTTAAAGAGTATAATTTTGGATGATTCTATTACAGACCAACATTACCTATAGGTAAAATAAGGTTTACAATAGGAAAATGTACAAAAAAAATTAAAGAGTATGAGATGAAGGAATATGGATTAATTATGCATACAAATAGAATTTATGTTCTTGGTTCCACAGAACTTAGGAATTTGGTATTAAAATAAATGTATAATGTTCCATATGTCAGACATCCTGATTACTAAAAAAAAATTGCAACAGTAAGAAGACAATTCTTTTGGCTAGGAATGAAGAATGATGTTTCTAATTACATTGCCAGATGTATAGAATGTAAGAGAGTAAAATTTGAGAATAGACATCCAAGAGGATTACTACAATGATTACCAATTAAAAATAAGAAATGGGAAGTGGTAACCATTGATTTTATCACTAAGTTTTGCCAGGATAGAAAGACAACATGATTCAATAATCATAGTGGTTGATAAATTGAAAAAGGATGCTCATTTTGTCCCGGTAAAAATGACTCATACAATAGATGATATTGCATAAATTTACATGAAGGAAATTTCTAGGTTTCATGGAATACTTAAGACAATTGCTTCAGACAGAGACACAAAATTTACTTCAAGTTTTTATAGGGGATTATTTAAAGGATTTGGTACAAATATGAACTTTATAACAACATACCATACACAATCACATGGGTAGATAAATAGATTCAACCAAGTGATTTAAGATACTTTAAGAATGTATGTGATGGATAAGACATCTAAGTGGGAAGATTACTTGAATTTGGATGAGTTTTCCTATAATAATTGGAATCAAGATTCATTGAAATGATCCTGTTTGAATATTTGTATGGTAGGAAATGTAATAATCTAGTGAGTTGGGACAACCCAATAGATAGAATAGAACTTGGGCCAGAATTTCTCAAGGATATGGAATACTAGATGATTAAAATTAAGTAGAATTTGAAGGAAGCACATGATAGAAAAAAGATTTATGCAGATAAGAACATGACATATAGAGAATTTAAAGTGGGAGAGCATGTTCTTTTGAAAGTGAATCCCAAGAATAACTCATTGAAGTTGGGAAGTTGTACAAAGATAGAAGCTAGATTCTATGGTCCATTTGAGATATTGGACAAAATAGGGCTAGTTGCATAAATGCTTGCATTTCCTGCTTCCATGAATGTGCATAATGTATTTCATGTCTCTTTTCTAAAAAATTATGTGCATGATCCTAACCATGCTATTGATTGGAATTTCATTAAGGTGGAGCCAGAAGGAGAATTTCAGGTCCAGTCGGTGTGCATATTGGACATAAAAGTCAAAATTCTTTGGAATCAACTCAGAAAATTGGTAAAAGTTTAGTTGACCTTTTATAGTCCCGAAGATGCTATTTGGGAGCATGGAGATACCATGCGGGCATAGTACCTGTGCCTTGAATAATTTTGAAATTTTGATTTCTATTTTATATATGCATTGAAGGGAATGCTTAAATAAGGGTTCGGGGAATGTAATACCCTGGTATTGATCCCCCATATTAATAATGTATTTTGTTTATTTGAAAGGGGCTGGAGTGCCTAGAAAATGTAATACTTCAAACATTGCAAATAATAAAATACATCGCTCACTGGGAGACGGACAAGGACAACATTTATAGAGGGATATGATTCGATGAGAGAGGCGGATAAATGGGATAAGTATTTCTATTATATTTTATTTACCCATCTTGGATTTATTTGGAAAAAGTGGTTACATGAACTTCTTGGGGGGGAAGACATGTGGTTCTTAATTTTCCATGTAAATATATAAGCCCCTCGTTTGGGATATTTGTGGGTTTCTTATATTTTGGCTCATCATTTATTCACTTTTCTTGCTCATTATTGTGTTTACTTGAGAAACAAAAATGAATTGTTGGAGGTAAGCAACCATGGTTGGATGGCTGTAGTAATTACTGGTGTATCCAACCATGAATTGGTGCCTGCATGCCTGAGATGCATTGGCATGTGCTAAACCTTTTTCACAACTATGAATCATGAAAGTTCCAACATTGATATTTCTTGACTAGAAGCATTAGAGCCTTGTAAAGAGGTGGACAACCCGAGGGACTGCGTGGAAGTGAAGGGGGTTCATTCTCTTTGGGTGGTGTAGGATGAAGGGGAAGAGAGATGGTAAAGTGGATTTTTGGCTGTGTTTTAGAAACCTATGAGATCTTGACTGATCATTGGTTTGGGAAGCTGAGTGTTGGACTAAGACCCGTCCTTGTGGATTCACAATCATGGATCGGGAGTGAACTGCTATTGATACTTGGAAAAATAATGTCTAAGGTTGGGTGGAATGTCCTTGTTTTGCAGCGAATTGGTGATTGGTTTTATTAAAGATAAGTGCTCTATGCCATGGTTTTCTTTGCTTGTATATTTATTTCCTCTATGTATTAATTATTATCTTTGAGATATTGTTTATGGTGTAACATGAATCTTGATTATTGCATGTGCTATTAATGTATATGTTTCATGCTTCTTTAATAATTAATTGGAATCATAAATTTGAAATCAGTCCAAGAGTGCCTTCTTGAAGTAGCGTGGCTCAGCTTGCTAATGCATGGGTACGTTACAAAGACGAAACAAGTCTATAATTTATGGCTATCAATTAAATAAGAAAAAATGGAATTCGATGAAGAGAAGTATTGGAGAGACAAAGGTTTTTGGATATTTTACATGGTGATATATGTGGTTCTATGAGAACAAATTCAATGGCTTCTGCAATAATTTTTATTTAATTTCTTATTGATGATTTTCATAAAAAATATGGGTTTTTTTTCTAAAAAAGAAAAAAGATAGTTGTAGAGAAATAATTTGGTTCAAGTATTAAGTCCATCTTAAATTAAAATGAAGGTGAATTCAAATATAACAAGTCTGCTAATTTTTGTAAGAAATAAGGTATTCACAAACAATTTTCCACTCCATAACATAACGAATTCATGAAGAGAAAAAATCACACAATTGTTGATATGTCATAACATTTTACTCATTTCTACCATGTATCCTATTTCATTAAAGATATTTATCAAGGGATG
Source organism: Picea engelmannii (assembly GCA_009831015.1). Lineage (NCBI taxonomy): Eukaryota > Viridiplantae > Streptophyta > Pinopsida > Pinales > Pinaceae > Picea > Picea engelmannii. Next base: position 177,908 of record ML783392.1, on the reverse strand, counting down.
TGGAAATATAATTTTCTTTGTCAATTTTTTTTTTTTATTGGCTTGAATTGACCACATGGTTTTCAATATATTATTTTTTTTATTATAGAGGTGGGTGGGTCAACTAATGGAAAAACATTTCGGGAAAATTTAAAATTAAGACTATTTCAAATTAATAATATGAGTTAAATAGTCAAATGTTTTAAATTTTATCAAGTAGTTTAAATATGAGTTAGCCAGTAAACAATTTTAACCTAAGAATCTTAATGCTGGGTTAAACATAGGTTAAGTATCTTGATATTATAAATTATTTAATTAAACATATATTGGAACATTCTTTGAAGAGTGAAGTTGGGAATGGAATTTAATATCACGTCTATATAGTTATGAGGAGGGTGGTGTAGTTATGATGAGGGAAACATTAGGCCATATGTCGAAGAATGAAATCAATCTGACAAATAGCATCCATACATTATTGATCACTAATTTGGTAGGTAAATTTAAAACATTTCATTTCCATTGTGAAATTTATGATTCATGGAATTGAATGGAGAGCATTTAGTGAGAATATTTTTTGAAGTGTTTCCTTTTAGATGAGTTTTAAACTTGGTCAATGGCATGACATCTCACACCATCCATTCTTCCCTCTCTTACTAGTACTCTTTTCTAAATTCCACCCTAGTAGAATCCATGTGTTGATGCTAAGTTCAACAAAAACATACAAGTGCATTGATGTTGAGTTCATCTATTACATAAATGTAGAATGAAGGCATGCTGTGATAGGTTCCCAAACAAATTTGACAACTGTATTTTCCTATAGTAGTACTCATGTCATCACTATTATATGAAATTAATAATGATAAATAAATTCTCTATAATATTAATAATAACATACACTAGTAATTGGTAAGTATAAATAAAATTTCTACCATTGTACTTTATCAAGTCCTATCGTAATCTGATGGAATAAGATTTGATTTGTCTATTATGGTTGACAAGTTAAAAGAAACAATATGAAATAGTAACAAGAATGTCTATGATAATATTATTGAAAAAAAAGTGTTTATATGTGTACTAGATCCATTTCATATTATATTCTTAAAATACCAACATCATACAATATGTAAATTTGGTGCTTTTGGGAATGGTTTCAATATTAGCATGATTTTTTTTTATCAAATATAGTAGTTTGGGAATGGTTTCAATATTAGAATGATTTTTTTTATCAAATATAGTAGCCTTTTTTTTTTATCAAGTTCATAAATTTTATTTATCGTAACTTTGAGAAACATTCATTGTAGTGGATGTTTTTGGATATACCATTCTTGGTGAAGCATTTATTTTTGTTTCCATTTTGGGAAAACCTTTAGGTTATATTTTCAATTCAACTCTAGTTTTGTTTCTATTTGGTTGAAAGGATTTTTAAACATTTTATTTAGTTAATTTTTCATGAGGATTTGTTCTATCAATATTGTTTCTACTTTAACAATTTTAAAGTAGAATAACTAATTTTTTTATATGCCATTGCAATGGAATCTAAAATATACTCCAAAGAGGAGGATAAACCATTCAATGATGAAGAATAAGAATAAGAAAAATAATATGATAAATAAGAATATGATGATGAAAAAGGCATCGTTGTTCATGTTTAATTTCCATACTCTTGCACCTAGGTATGTTGTTATCTAGTGATTTCATTGCTTTAAATCAAATTATTAGTTCACAAAACATAATACACTTGCTGGAATAATAAACTCAAATAAACAACATAAGAAATACTGGAAACCAAAATCTCAAACACAAAACAGAAATAAATTCTTCCCATCAAGTAAGCTTATCATTCAAATAACTTCAAATCTTACAAGGGCTCCTGTACTTAGGAAAATGGCCCACAGAGAAATAAAAAAAACTATAGACAGTACATGAAAACCCTATCAACCCTTGATTTGTTGTGCGACCTCGGTTTTCACATTTCACGATATGTGTGTGTCGTTCCTTAAGAAAAAATGTATATATGTGCCTGTCTCCACTAAAACCCATGTACATGCACACAAAGACTATACGAAAAACTCTATACGGTGAGACCCTACTGTTGTGACTCAAACATGATAAAACCCGCTTGTGAATACCTCTGTTCTCTCTTCTCCATGATTTGATATCTATATGGAAGTCCTTCCCCACCTATCCAATATCTCCTTGAATCATAGTCCTTCGTGATCCAAGCTCTTGAGAAAAAGTCCTTCTTTTCTCCCAAGATTCTCTTGAGTCATAATCCTTCGTGACTCCACACCCTCTTGACAAAAATTCCTTATTTTCTCTCAAAACGTATCTTCTTATTTACCCTACCATTGATTTTATAATCTTGAGTTGTGACCTAACCCTAATCTCCAAAGTGATTGACAACTGAGATTACATCTCACCTTGAGATCAATTGCTAAGATTTAATTCACTAATGCTAATAACTTTAGAATTTCACTAAACAGACTCAAATGATTAATAAAAACAATTTACTTTAATAATTACTTTAATTAAAGTAAAGTATCAAGGTAGAAGGCCTTTGATGACTTCCACATGTCTATACACTTAGACCTATGCAAAAGTACCTATCCGATGCTACAAATATCAACACTCCCTGATCCAAATTTTTTTGAGAACAACATGAAGGAAGATATATAATAAGGAAACACATAGGGATATTACAAAAAACATACTAATACAATTAACTCATATTATATTAATGAATGGAATATAAATGATCTAGGTGGATATTGGTGGCCACCCACCTTTTCCAACTGGCTCAAAACAACTTTCTGGCAATTTTGACAATTTACTATTTTTAGCAAGTTTTAACTTCCGGGGCCATTTTGAGGGCCTAAATGAAGGTTTTTCGATATTGAGATTCTCAATGATATTTTAAGGCATGATTGATCCCCCAAAATTAATCTCCTCGACTATACCTTTCAAACGAGCTTTCATATGCCTAAAACGGAGATCGTATGCAAAAGTTACAACTCCGAGAAGTTGATGTACTAACTTACCCAAACGGGGCCCACATGACTTTTGTCATTTCATCTCCTAGGGTTAGGTTTTTGGATGTCTAGGAATTTTGGCATTCCAGTTTATTGTAAAAAGGCCTTCAGAGGCTCATTATAATAATCTTCTTGCGAATGGGAGTAGCCGTCACATCTCTTCTCAGAGATAAGTTGCCACCATTCTAGCGAGTCTCTCACTCTATATTTTTACAGTCTCTGTACATTTATTTCATTAATATAAATCATGTATTACTGTATATATGTGTTTATGGTTTCATCTCTGATACATTTCTATTATATTATTGAATATCTATGATATCTCTGTGCATTTCTTTATTATATCTCCACTCTCATTTCATGTCGAAAATAATCTAGATCAGTGGTATCAGAGCAGGCTGCTCTTAATCATTTTTTCAGTGCATGTCCCCGACGAGGTCTGAGTATAGAAAGTTGGGTCTCAAGATTGTCTCTCTTGAATATAATCACTCTCACACACCCAAGAAACCCTCAATGGTGAAAGAAAATAAAAACGATGGAGCAGACGATCCTATCAATTTGTTGCTTGAGCAAGCTCTCACGCGACAAAGGGATGAAATGATGGAGAATTTTTCCCACATCCTTCAACGCCTATTGATAACAGCATGCACATATTCATCAAGTGGCCACTTTGGAGGCACTCGCCTTTCAAGGTACAAGTTAATTTTGATATTCTTCTATTTGAAGGACAGATAGATGCAGAAGCCCTAGAAAAATGGCTAACTTTGCTAGAAGGTTATTTCTCTGTTCACAATTTTTCTGACAAAGAAAATATCACCTTCGCACTCCTTAAATCTCTCCCTCATGTCAAACATTGGTGGGAAACTTACTGGGAGCAAAGTTCCACAGAGGATTCTGGGATATACGGGGCCGATCCCACTTGGGATTGTTTTGTGGATGCGGTAAAGGAACAATATTACCCTATTGGAAATTATGAGGACCGGTACATGAGATGGACCACACTACGACAAGAGAGGGGCCAAGCAGTTCTGGAGTTCACCAATACCTTCCATACTTTGCGCACCAAGCTGGGTATCAAAGACTCCGAGCAACATTTGGTTTTGAAATACCATGGGGCTCTACACAGATATATCCAGACTGAAATGGATTTTTTGGACATCTCATCACTCGGTGCTTCTTATCGATATGATGTTAAAATCGAGAAAAAATTTAAGCACCAGAAAAAATGGGAGTTCGGGTCTGCAAATCCGCAACAACCGAAGTATGATAAAGACAGCTCGAACAAACAGTCTCCCGAAAACTAGTCCAAGACACAGGAAAAGAAGGGTCATGGGAAGACAAAGAAGGACAACAAAAAATGGTGCAAGTTCCACAAAATCCCCTGGCACAACACCGATGATTGTCGCTCAAAATATTCATTGGTGGCCGAGATCAAAGACAAAGAGTTGAACCCTGATTCATAACCTGATTATGAAAATAATGGTAAAGGATAGATCATTGACGTGGACCCCACTGCTATTGTCATGACCACAACAATTCAACCAGAAGAACCAACAGATCCTGAAGAGGGAGAGTGTATTTTTCATTCACAGATGTGGGTGAAGGGGAACTCGCTGCATTTTATTGTTGATAGTGGAAGCCAAAAGAACCTCATATCAGTAGAGGTCGTCAAACAGTTGGGATTGTTGACAACACCACACTCGCAACCATACAACATTGGGTGGCTTCGCCAAGGACGAGATCTTTGGGTCAGCCAACAATGTCGATTATCATACGAAATCCAACCCTTCAAGGATGAGGTATTATGTGATGTTGCCCCACTGGATGTCTATGATGTGCTCTTGGGCCAACCATATATGTGGAGACACCATGTTGTTTATGAGTCTCGACCCCATAGTGTCATTGTTACTTTGGGGATTCATCTCTACAAAATACCAGAGGTAGTTCCGACTATTGTTCCACCTAAAAAGTGTCGCAAGGTAGTATCTCATACTACAAAATTAAGCTTCTTCACAATCTGTTCAAAAGGAGAACAAAGGGACACTAAAGCCTTGCCCCAAGAACCTTCTATCCAATAGAAGCAAGTCGACAAGGTTTCAACAAAGAACAAAGATTTCTTCTGCACATCACGCTCTCATGTATCTCGACTTGTTGAACAGCCTCAACCTCAATAGGTTCATGGTAGACTTCCATAAACTGAGCAGCGCGACATCTCCAGCAAGACAGACAACTCAACAAGAAGAAGATTCAAAAATTGCTTTTCCTTCTCCCCCGGGAACTGAACTCAATGGAGACCATTGCTTCCTAATGAGGGAGGATTGATCTAGGTGGATATCGGTTGCCACCCACCTTTTCCAACTGGCTCAAAACATATTTTTGTCTATTTTGGCAATTTACTATTTTTAGCAAGTTTTAACTTTCGAGGCCATTTTGAGGGCCTAAATGAAGGTTTTTCAAGATAGAGGTTCCCAATGATATCCAAAGGCATTATTTATCCCCAAAAATGAATCTCCTCAACTATACCTTTTGAACGAGCTATCATACGCCTAAAACGAAGATCGTATGCAAAAGTTACGACCCCGGGAAGTTGATGTACTAACTTACCCAAATGGGGCCCACATGACTTTTGGCGCTTCATCTCCTAGGGTTAGGTTTTTGGATGTCTAGGAATTTTTGCATTCTTGTTTATTGTAAAAAGGCCTTTAGAGCCTCATTGTAATCATCTTCTTGTGAATGTGAGTAGTCGTCACATCTCTTCTTAGAGATAAGCTGCCACCATTCTAGCGAGTCTTTCACTCTGTATTTTTACAGTCTCTGTACATTTCTTTCATTAATAGAAATCGTGTATTACTGTATATATATGTTTATGGTTGCATCTATGATACATTTATGTTATATTATTGAATATCTTTGATGTCTGTGTGCATTTCTTTATTATATTTCCGCTCTCATTTCGTGCTGAAAATAATCTAGATCAGTGGTATCAGAGTAGGCTGCTCTTAATCATTTTTTCAGTGCATGTCCCCGACGAGGTCCGAGTATAGCAATTTGGGTCTCGAGCTTGTCTCTCTTGAATACAATCTCTCTTACACACCCAAGAAACCCTCAATGGTGGAAGAAAATAAAAACGACAGAGCAGACGATCCTATCAATTTGTTACTTAAGCAAGCTCTCACGTGACAAAGGGATGAAATGATGGAGAATTTTTCCCACATCCTTCAACGCATGCCAATAAAAATAGGTGCATCTTCATCAAGAGGCAACTTTGGAGGCACATTTCCTTTCAAGGTACAAGTTAATTTTGATATTCCTGTATTTGAAGGACAGATAGATGCAGAAGCCCTAGAAAAATGGTTAACTCTGCTAGAAGGTTATTTCTTTGTTCACAATTTTTTCGACAAAGAAAAGATCACGTTTGCACTCCTTAAATCTCTCCCTCATGTCAAACATTGGTGGGAAACTTACTGGGAGCAAATTTCCACAGAGGATTCTGGGATATATGGGGTCGATCCCACTTGGGATTGTTTTTTGGATGAAGTAAAGGAACAGTATTACCCTGTTGGCAACTATGAGGACTAGTAAATGAGATGGACCACACTATGACAAGAGAGGGGCCAAGAAGTTATGGAGTTCACCAATACCTTCCATACCTTGCGCACCAAGCTGGGTATCAAAGACTCCAAGCAACATTTGGTTCTGAAATACCGTGGGGCTCTACACAGATACATCTAGACTGAAATGGATTTTATGGACATCTCATCACTCGGTGCTGCTTATCGATATGCTGTTAAAATCGAGAAAAAATTTAAGCACTAGAAAAAATGGGACTTTGATTATGCAAATCCGCAACAATCGAAGTATGACAAAGACAGCCCCAAAAACCAGTCCAAGACACGGGAAAAGAAAGGTCATGGGAAGACAAAGAAGGACAATGGAAAATGGTGCGAGTTCCACAAAATCCCCTGGCACAATACCAATGAATGTCTCTCAAAACAATCATTGGTGGTCGAGATCAAAGACAAAGAGACGAACCTTGATTTAGAATCTGATTCTAAAAATAATGGTAAAGGACATATCATTGACATGGACCCCACTGCTATTGTCGTGACCACAACAATTCAACCCGAAGAACCAACAGATCCTGAAGAGGGAGAGCACCTTTTTCATTCACAGATGTGGGTGAAGGGGACCCCGCTGCATTTTATTATTGATAGTGGAAGCTAGAAGAACCTCATCTCAGCAGAGGTCATCAAACTGTTGGGATTGTCGACAACACCACACCCGCAACCATACAACATTGGGTGGCTTCACCAAGGACGAGATCTCTGTGTCATCCAACAATGTCGATTATCATATGGCATCCAACCCTTCAAGGATGAGGTATTATGTGATTTTTCCCCACTGGATGTCTGTGATGTGCTCTTGGGCCAACCATATATGTGGATATGCCATGTTGTTTATGAGTCTCGACCTCGTAGTGTCATTGTTACTTTGGCGGTTCATCTCTACAAAATACCAGAGGTAGTTCTGACTACTGTTCCACCTAAAAAGTGTCACAAGGTAGTATCTCATACTGCAAAATTAAGCTTCTTCACAATATGTTCAAAAGGAGAACAAAAGGACACTACAACCTTTCCCCAAGCACCTTCTATCCAACAGAAGCAGGTCGACAAGGTTGCAGAAAAGTGCAAAGATTCCTTCTACACACTGTCCTCTCATGTATCTCGACTTGTTGAACAACCTCAACCTCAACAGGTTCATGGTATACTTCCAAAAACTGAGTAGAGTGACATCTCAAGCAAGACAGGTAGCTCACCAAGATGTAGATTCAACAAATGCTTTTCCTTCTCCCCCGGGAACAACGTTTTGGAAATTTACTATTTTTAGCAGGTTTTAACTTTTGGGGCCATTTTGAGGGCATAAATGAAGGTTTTTTTTTATATAGAGGTTCTCAATGATAGCCAAAGGCATTATTGATCCCCCAAAATTAATCTCCTCAACTATACCTTTCCAACGAGCTATCATATGCCTAAAATGGAGATCGCATGCAAAAGTTACAACCCCGGGAAGTTGATGTACTGACTTACCCAAACGAGGCCCAAATGACTTTTGGCACTTCATCTCCTACGGTTAGTTTTTTGGATGTCTAAGACTTTTGGCATTCCCGTTTATTGTAAAAAGGCCTTCAGAGCCTCATTGTAATCATCTTCTTGCGAATGCGAGTAGCCGTCACATCTCTTCTCAGAGATAAGATGCCACCATTCTAGCGAGTCTTTCACTCTGTATTTTTACAGTCTCTGTACATTTATTTCATTAATAGAAATCGTGTATTACTGTATATCTGTGTTTATGGTTGCATCTCTGATACATTTCTGTTATATTATTGAATATCTGTGATATCTCTGTGCATTTCTTTATTATATCTCCGCTCTCATTTCGTGCCGAAAATAATCTAGATCAACAAACAACTGTAAAATGCAAAGCACACAAACTATCTAGAATTGTGGTAGGTTATCTTTGAAGAGAGAGATGTGTCAGCTATGCTCATTATCAACAAGTTGAATACAAAGAGGAAGAAAAGGAATTTTAACATAAAAAAATTAATGATAAAACAATAAACATCCAAAAAACTAACCCTAGAAGGTGAAACAAAAAAAGGTTTTTGGGCCCCGATGTGGTTAGTTGATACATCAAATTACTGGGGGTGTTGCTTTTGCATACTATCTCTGTTTGGGGCACTCATTATCCTATTGGAAAGATATATAAAATAAGTAGAGTTTTTGAATATCCTAGTACATGAATTTAACTATATATTGGGTGCTGACATGTCAAAAATTTGTCATTTAGGGCCTCAAAATGGCCCCAAAATTTTGGGACCCAAAAAACTGTAGAAAAACTGCCAAGATGTGGAACCATTATGAATTAGTGGATTAGGTGGGTAGCCACTGGTATTTACCTAGATCACTCCCTCTTAGTGAGGGAATTACTTCTCGAAGAGCCTCCTAGGAATGGTTCTCCCTCTAATCTTGGAAAAATATCCTACACATCATCTTTCCCCATGGCGTCCCTCCAAACCTGCTGGCCTACTGCTTCTTAAACACTGGAACAATAAGAATTGATGATGATACTCATTAGTGCCCTAAATTTTAGAAACTTCTATGAAGGCATTCTCTCCTTGATTGTGCTGCTAGAAGCCTCAACTTTTTCTTGAGCATCCCTCAATCTCATCTCATACCAACTAGGTCTCTTGATAGAACTGGAAGGGGCTAAGTCCTCCCCCCCACCTGAAGGTTGATTTCCCACACATGAATTATTTGAATAGTGTGCTCCCTTAATATATTCTTGCTTCTCATCCTTTTCCGTTGACATTGATCCATGATCCAAGATCCCCTTGGATCCATCTACATGATTTCATTGCAACATGTATAACCTACCCTCTCTGACACCAATTCTCATTGTTGCTCTAGGGATAGCTACCTTTGAACATATGAGTACTTTACATTTATGAAAAGTAACTGTAAAACCCCTGTCCTCCAAAACTAAAATTGATAACAAGTTTTTCTTTAGTTCTGGCCCGTTCCTTTGAAAATCCCCCTGACTCAAAATGAAACATGATAATTCCCTTCCTCTTCATTTCATACTTGAAATCATCACCAAGATCCACATGGGTCTCTGAGCCCTCCGTAAAACTGCTGAATAGCTCCCATGATTATGTCATAAGATGAGAAGCACCATTGTCCAAGTACCAATTACTCCTTGAGTTCGTGTTGGTAAAGAGACAACAGATCAATGAGAATTCCTTCTAAAAGTTTGTTGCAAACTTATCTATCCATGTTTTGGTTGATTCTACTATCTATGTCTTCCCTTTCTCCTTATTCTCCTATCATGATGATGCATCGTTCCCATACTTGTGTGACATGAAGCAATTGATTTTACTCAAGTCCTTCTTCCCTGGATGCGAGGTTGACTCCTTACGATCACCCTTCTTGCTAGAATCCTTTCCTTTTATCTTTCTTTTCCTACTGACCAGAACCAAGTGATACTCCTCTTCATATCCCTACTTTCCTACTTTAGAATCCTCCCAAGTCTTATCTTGGATGCAGTCATCCCAAATCCTTTGCCAATCTGAGAGTTTTTCTCGAGTGCAGAGTCACTTGACAAATGGTTCCCAAGACTTTGGAAAACCATTCAATTCCACATTAAAAATATCTATGTCATCTAATTTATCCCCTATAGTATCAAGCGAATCACATAATTGAATGATCCTCATGAAGTGGATGGTAACTTTTTTAGGTCTAGACATCTGCACAGATCTAAGTTTATTTCTTAATACCATCTTCCTATTAATGTTAGTGCTCTATAATAATCCTACCAAGCCATAAAACATATATTTTTCCATATTATTCTCAGATAAGTGAGGAATTAGATGATCCTTCACTGAATCCAATATTACCTACTAAACTTTAATCTCCTTCTTCTAGTGAACTTCCAAATCTTGTAGATCTGTCGGTGGAAAAAATACTTTTTCCACTAACTCCCAAGGGTCATACTCCTTCAATGCCAAAGTAACTCTTGATTTCCAAGATATAAATTTGGATGCTCCATCTAATATGTCTTCAATTCACAGACTTGATTATTCCATCCATCAGACCTAATAAATTTCCCTAGAAATAACTTGATGTTGAAACTACCCCTGTACTGACTTATGTGATCTTTTACACACTTGTCACCACTGAAACCCACATATGTACATAAATTTTATTAAGAAAACCCACATATGTACATGCATTTATTAATAAAACCCACATATGTATGTGAGTGTTCCTTCTGCAACCCGCATACAACTTCATATGAATAAAAACCCTAGTTCTTCTTCAGTACGATTGTTTCCCTGAAATCTAACCCTTGATTTCTGACGGTTGGTTACCGATATGATGAAATCTCTTTGTAGATTTGATATATTTTCTATCAAATATTGTGGATATGAATTTTTACTTACTCTTTGAGAATAGTCTCTGATACCATGTTGAATTTCCTTACTCTGGAACCTAGGTATCTTTATATCTAGTGATTCCTTGCTATAAATCAAATTAGCAGCTCATAAAAAAAAATACACTTGTTGGAATAATCAACTCAAATAAATAGCTAAAGCAATAATGGAAATAAAAATATTAAACAAAATACAAAAAAATATTATTCCCATCAACTAATCTTATCATTCAAATAAATTCAAGTCTTACAAGAGCTCCCGTACCTAGGAAAATGTCCCATAGAGAAATAAATAAAAACTATAGACAATACCTGCACAACCTAACAACTCTTGATATTCTATACAACCTTCGTTTTTCACATTTCCTGAGATGTACATGTCTTTCCTTAATAAAATTTGTGTAT
>ML783392.1:123027-166467 GCA_009831015.1 Picea engelmannii | reverse complement strand
CAAATAATGTTAGAAAAACTCCATATGGTGCAACCCTATTGCTGTAGCTCCAACCTACCAAAACCTACTTGTGGCTACCTCTTTTCTCTCTTCTCCCTAACCTGATCTCTATATGGAAGTCCTTCTCCATCTATCCAATATCTCCTTGAATCACATTCCTTTGTGATCCGAGCTCTTGAGAAAAATTTCTTCTTTTCTCCCAAGATTTTTTCGAGTCGCAGTCCTTCGTGACTCCACACCCTCTTAAGAAAAATTCCTTCTTTTCTCTCCAAAAGTGTGTTCTCCTTTACACTATCCTTTCTTTTATAATCTTGAGTTATGACCTAACCTTATTCTCCAAAGTGATTGATGACTGAGATTACATATCACCTCACTTGAGATCAATGGCTAAGATTTAATTCACTAATGCTAATAACTTTATCATTTCATCAAATAAACTCAAGTAATTAATACAATCACTTTACTTGAATAATTCCTTTAATTAAATTAAAGTATCAATGTGGAAGGCCTTGGACGACTTCCACATGTCTAGGCACTTAGACATGTGTAGAAGTACCAGCCTGATGCTTCAAACATCAACAATTCAATCAACCCTTGTAGAAAATACCCCCAAATCTCTTAATACTTGCTCCTATGAATATTTGTCCCCTAATAGAGATAAAATAAGAGTTTAGGAAACCAACTTATTCTACAAAAAAGATTACTCTTCTTCAAGTGAATAAGAAGAGGAAAATTATAAGAATGATTAAGACTCCGCTCAATTCTTCATAGCATATATTAACTTATTATAGTGTGGTTTCTTTCATTCTGGATAATGATTACATGCTCATTTGAAAGGATGGATTTTGTAAATTTCTTATAAATATTAATATCCATAACGTTTAATAGAAACTTGTTTAGATAAATATATAGGTTTTGTACAATGTTTCTATAAATGAATAGAATTCTACTCAAAGAAAGAACCTTGTTTGTATATTATTGTTATAAAATAATAGATATTGTCTCATTGGCTCCACACTGGCCTACAAGATAGGGATATTCTCAAAAAAAAAATCAGGTCCACATGCTAAGTCTACATGATCTATATTGACACATAGATACATGCACTCTAGCTCACAGACAAGTTGCAATTTCTTGGAGGCACTCAATCTTGACTTTTACCCTCTGAAAAAAAATTCAAATTTGGAGTATTTTTATACAACATAAAGTTTTATGTGTCAAATTAAAAATATCTAATGGAAGTAAGGTTTGTAATGACTAAACACACACTCTCCATGTTGAATCATTCAATTTTACCTTGTAATAACTTGGTTGAGCATGCATTTTCGTGCAATTATCTAAAATTACATTGCTTCACTAAAATGCAAGCCGAGGGTTCATTTATTGGATAATTTGAGTGATTTAAGTTGCAAAGTGTGAATTTTATCATTATATACCTTTATACATTTCCATATTTTCAATTGTATCCTTAAATGTTTATACTATGAGAAAATACTCAAATTTTCGCTCTTTTACAATCTCCCAAAAAATCCATTTTATGCACGATAGAAGGAGTTTATTTGACATGGATAGTGGAATGACATGCTAGGCACAAAACCAATGTCTTATATTTCCTTGATTCATCTCAAGATTTATGTAGTTGGTTTGTGAAAATTTTGGTTTTTGAAATATTTGATAGTTTATGGTACTTAGAGAAAAATGCACGCATAAGTAAAAATAGACAAGCTCATATCATTAAATTTGAACTGAAATTTCTTATAAGGATTTGACACCTATCTATTAGTTCCAAATGCATGAAAGATAAATTTCTTGGCTAGGGATTCTCCTTCATCAGATTACATAGATTTACATTGTAGGTCACTTTTGTATTGTTTCATGTAAATAAAATCCATATGACAATTTCTGAGTCAACGAGGGTTTTATGGAATGTATTTTTAATGGATCGAAATTATAGTTTTTGACCCCTATAAAAATTATGGTGGTTACTTATCCTTCCTATGTATATACATCATGATGTGATCATTGAGAGGTAATATGGGGGAATAGAGGGATATTAAATCCTAGAGATGATATAGAGGGTTATAGGGTCATGATTCCTAAGAATGATAGAAGGCCTAGGTCATCTTTAAGTATCATGACCATGCTTCAATTTTTCTATACCATGCATAATTTTGCTTTGGAAAGTATTTTGTCAAAGTTGTGTAAAAGTGGGAAAAATAGAGAAGTAGACATTTTTATAGACCTAATTCATGGACACACAGGTTCAATATTATGTAATTGTGTCTAAGTTCAAATTTCATACCTTGGGTGTAACTGGTTTGGTCCCAGAGTGCATTTTTGCACCAACTATGAAAAATGACAAATAGTATGAATTGTTATTCGGTAGAAATGGACTTCACCATAGAAGATCTATTTTGGACAATCGAGTAGGAGAGACTGTAGAATAGGTTGGTATATCTAGGTTGAAATATTTTTGTTTCTAGTTTCTATTAACTATAGGTCTTGGCATGCATTTCATTGAGGCACTCAATCTTGATTTTTACCATGTGGAGTAAAAATTGGAGTTTGTTTTGCACAACTTAACATTTTGAGTGTCAAAATCAACATATAAAATTTTAGGAAGGCACTAATGACTAAACACACACTTTCTAAGTTGAATCATTCAATTTGGATTTGTATTGAAGGATGGGTGTGGAGTTTTGTGAAGTTAAACAAAATTGTGTTGCTTCACTAAAATGCATGCTTAGGGTTTATTTATTAGACAATTTGAGTGATTTAAATTGGAGAGTGTGTGTTTTGTCATTCTTTACTTTTCTAAATTTTCATATTTCCAATTTGAGCCGTAATTGTTTTTTTTTTATATTTCCCTCAACATGCATAATTTTTCTTTGGTGTGCATTTTGTCAAACTTATGTAAAAGTAGGAAAAATAGGTAAGTATGAAAATTTGGAGACTTGATACATGGGTACATAGATTTAGTATTGTATAATTATGTCTCAGTCCAAATTTCATACCCAGAGTGTACTTGGTTTGTCCTTGCAATGTATTTTTGTATTGATTGTGAAGATTAGCAAATAATACCAATTGCCATTTTTACAAACTTCGATGTCAATGTAGAAGATTTATTTTGTAAAATTGAGTATGATAGGTTGTATAAAAGGTCTGTATCTTCGAGTTGGAATGTTTTTGTTTCCAATTACGATAAATTATAGGTCTAAGTATGTATTTCATTCAGGCAATCAACCCTATTTTTTTTACTTTGTAGAGAAAAGACAATTTTGGAGCATTTTTTCATAGCATAAAGTTTTCTATGTTAGATTAAAAATACAAAATTGTAGGAAGGTGTGTAATGAATAAACACATGCTATCCAAGTTGAATAATTCAATTTGTCCTTGTAACAAAGGCTAGCTATGAATTTTAGTGAGGTTAGTCCATTTTTTTCAAATCATGGTGAGAGGCTAACTTAGAAGACACATAACTATAATACCTTGGTTTTGAGTCCTCAAATTAATAATGTATTTTTTTGTTTATTTAATGAAAGGTTGAAGTTCCAAATTTGAAAGGTTGGAGTGCGTAGAAATGTAATACTTTGAATATTAATATTAAAATGCATCATTGGATGTAAGACGAACAAGGAAAAAAATAAGGGGCTATGATTCCATGAGAGAGGGGGATAAAGGGGTTAAGTCTTTTTATTATATTTTATTCACCAATCTTGGAATTAGTTAGGAAAAGTGCTTACGTGAGCTTCTTAGGGAAGGCCATGTGATGATTTATTGCAAGTAATTATATAAACCCTAATTTTGAGATGTTTGGGTATTACTCAATCATTTGTTTACTCACTCATTTGGTTACTCAATCATTGTTACTCATTCCTCATTAATTATGGTTCACTCTTGTTCTTGGGTTGGATGGAAAATGAATTATGGGAGTAAAAGAGCCATTGCATGTGGGCTGTAAGTAATTGTTGATTATTAAAGAAAGGAATGGATTCCTATGTTCATGATAATTATCGGTGTTGTGAAAGAAATGTCCACAACTCAGAATCCTTGGAGTTTTCTACATTGATATTTTCTTACCATTAGCACTAGAGTCCTGGAAAAGAAGTGGAATAGCCTAAGGAATTGCATTGCATAGAAAGGGGTTCATTTCTTTGGGTTGTGCAGGTTGATGAGGAAGAGACCTAGTAAACTAGGATTTTTGTGTAGTTGGGAAAACCATGAGAGCTTGTTAGCTAACTACTGTGTGTTTTAGAGTTTTCCTAAAACCCGTCCTTATTTGGATTCATAGCACTAGATCAAGGGTGAATTGATATTGATAGCGAGAACAACAGTTTCTACAGTTGGGTGGAATGTCTGATGTTTGTAGCCAATTGGTGAATTGTTTATTTAAAGATAAGTTCTATTTGTGTTTTCTCTATATTTTATATTATGTTGTGTATTACTTATCTCTATGTTGAGTTTATCATCCTTGTTGTTGTTATAAGATGCATTGAGAATTTTACTGTAACTAAATAACATGTTATTGAATATTGCACAAGTTCTTGTTTGGCATGCATTTTTCTTGATTAATTAAAGAATGTTAACATAAATTCACAATTTCCTAGAAGACATAAATTTAGAGGTACCTAGGAAGTGGGTATGTCATAGATTGGTATCAAAGCATTTGTTTTGTGTTTGTTGGTAATGGGTATGTTACAGATTGATATTAGAGTGCCAGTTGTAGTGTTTGGGCCGAATTGCAGGTTATTTTTGTGTGGAGATAAATCTGGAAGATGCTTGGGCACTTGAATAACGATTCTTGAAATTATGTGTTTTTTTTGGAAAATTGGACAAAATTTCCAAGTTCCCTGGTGAATTTCAAATTGATTGATGCTAGT
This sequence comes from Picea engelmannii, assembly GCA_009831015.1. Taxonomy (NCBI): domain Eukaryota; kingdom Viridiplantae; phylum Streptophyta; class Pinopsida; order Pinales; family Pinaceae; genus Picea; species Picea engelmannii. The sequence continues at coordinate 161,587 of ML783392.1, read as the reverse complement.
AATGTTGAGGGGTCAAGAATGGAAGTAATTGGCCATTAGTATAAATGAAATTTGATATGGGAATATTAATTATAGAATTCCATGGAATCCTTGACAAAAAATTTGAAATAAGGAATTGTTAAAAAATTGGAAAAATTATGAATTTTGGGAAAATTTGGGGATTTTCTATACACAACGTCAATGGTGACATAGGGTATATGTGTCAGGTGAAGTGGAAGTGGTGAAATGGATTTACATAGTGGTGGGTTTCATAGTGGCCCGTCTTATAGGACAGTGGAAGGCCCGATTACAAGGTTGTAGACCACCGTGGTGAGGCAACATGCAATGATATAGACTAATACCTTTGGTGGTATCACATGTTGGAGTGAGAAGTTTTGAAAACCTTATGGACGATGCAAAACCAATGGGGGAGAATGACATATCCCTATGAAGTTTATGGTATCACATCATGGAGGGTCGTTAACTCTCGAACAAGTTGACAATGAGATATCAACCACAACCATTGATCTATTCCCTCAATCTCCACTCTTAGATATGGGGTGTAGACGAGTGTACACCAGAGGTAAGGTGGGGATGGGACCCATTGGTTACATGGGCCATTGCATTGGTGCCATGTGACAGTCGATATAGGTGGGTTCCGTATTTATTAATAATTTTATTTTATTTTTATTTATATATTGAAGGAAAGATAAGGTAAAGGGAGAGAGAGAAGGTGGTGACAAAGGATGAAGGGGTAGGCTAGAGTGGTTGGATGGGTTAAATGGAATCCCTTCAGGGTTCCATGTAGACCCATGGTTCCCCATCAACAACCACGTCAACATATGGCCACATAGGCATATGATAGCGTATGTTTAAAAAAAAAAACAAGTTTGGAGCCGTTAACACATAGAGTTGTAGGGGTGAAAAAATCACTTTGGTTTTGTTTTTTGAGTCATAGGGTTTTATGAGTTTTAGGTTTTGGGCCTTCTTGTTGTGGTTATAAATTAAATTTTGATTTAAATAAGAAAAGTTATGTTAGCCTTGGTGTAGAGTCTTTATTCCATGAGATTAGTCATCATGGTAAGGTAAATAGTACTTATGAGTCACACTTTTGATCTTAACATCATTACCATGAAATGTCATGCCTCCAAGATATAGATAAAGTTTTCCTTTGCCACCATCCAACTATTTATATGTCAAGCCAAAGTTAGTTTTATTTGTTTCCAACTCATTAAACGTACTCTCGAGTACCTCAAGAATTCATTCGTCATCATTATAGTTAAGAAACATGTCAAAGGGTATTTCATTGTTTTCAATGCCTTCATTTAACCAAATTTTCAGGGATTATGTCATAGATCTTCTAATAGTCTCCTTGAAGTGTGCAATTTTGATTTTGAACTCGGCGTTGTGAACTGGCACTGTAGACTGGCGCTACAGAATGGCTGAAGAGGATCGTTGAAGTTTGGATAATTTGCAAATATACCAACTCAAGTTTACAAGCATTAACATCAAAACTAGTTTTACCAGGTACTCCTTGATGGTATCCACATTGTTCAAAGGTTGAAAAGAGGGGTTTATGTTGTTTATTTCACTGGCACTACGAACTGTTCAAGATTTATTTGATTCCAACTATTAAATTCATTCCCATGGAGCCCTAAAACTTGTACACCTGTCCAAATTGCTTGTTTACCTCATGCATATTTCCCTCTGCAAATAAGTCATATGTTCCACTGGACACCTCAACACTGCGAATTAATTTCTTTGACTCTGCAAAATTTGGTGCTACGAACAAGGCGTTGCGAACCCTCTGTTCCAAGATTGTTCAAACCCTCTTTTTTTGCATCATCTTGAAGTGTAATCTTAAGAAAGTGAATGAGACTCTTATCAAACCCAAGGTGTGTGGTAAACATTTGCAAAACCTAGCCTAAAATTGCATACTTCATTAGTGCTGCAAACTGATATCTATGCTACTGAAACCCTGCTATTAGCAAGACGCTTCATTATCTTCCTTTCATTATAAATATCAATGGATGTTCCATTATCCATATGTTTGAAGTGTTCTTTATCTTATACCATTTATGTGCATAGAGTGAAGTATATAAATGTTTGACAAGGTGATCTTTAGGGAAAACAATTTTGTCATTGAAATCCTAAATTCCCGTGTACTCTGTTTTCACACACCTAGTTGTCATAAAAAATTACAAAAAACATTATTTTAGTAGTGGTTATGGACAATTGTTGGTTTTATTCCTTCTTATACCTACTGTCTAAGTTTATTGACCCAGGGTTCATGTCTGTCGGGTTTCCAACAAAGCCTCTAAAACTATTGACCCTCCTGGTGAACCAAAAGGCAACACAACACACAAAATGCACTGCACAGTCTCACCTGAGATAAATTTAATGGGTAGCTATAAGACTCATGTGTTTACAACCTAGGATTGAGTGTGAGATAAGGGAGTTGAATATTGAACCATTATTATTACTGTAAATGCAATATACTGTCATTTGCGAATACAACGGAAATATAACAACTCATTCATTATGTTAAATTTGGTAGCATTTATAGTCATTCTCCAATGAGAGGCCATATGGGCCACCCTGAGGCTAGCCAGGGAGATTTGGAGAATCATCCAGTCTTGTGAGGTATTGAAAAAATCCAGGGGGAACGAACAACCTCTGTGAGTCAAACCAAAAGTTAGGATGAACGAGATGCTATGTGAGTCTAATGCAAAAGTCAGGGGGAACATACAACCTCTGTGAGCCTAGTCAAACCTTGTGAGCCATGAGAAAAAGTCAAGGTATCTAGAAAAGGTTAGGTTGAATGTAAAATTCCTATGAGCTAGAAACAAACGATATTCCTAATATTGCAAATGATGTAATTGTATTGATCTAGTGTGTTGACACGAGTAAACATTATCCACCATGAAGAGAATTTTGAATTGCCTTGTCAAGAGTTTTAACTAAAGTCTTGAGTCTAGTTTTATGTTAGAAATAAAGTGTAATGTTGAGTTGTAACTAAAGTCTTGAGTCTAGTTCTATGTTAGAACTAAAGTGTAATGTTGAGTTGTAACTAAAGTCTTGAGTCTAGAACTAAAGTGTAATGTTGACTTGCAACTAAAGTCTTGAGTCTAGATCTATCTTAGAACTAAAGTGTAATGTTGAGTTGCAACTAAAGTCTTAAGTCTAGTTCTAAGTTCGAACTAAAGCATGTCGGTCTCAAGTCTAGTTCTAAGTTCGAACTAAAGCATGTCGGTCTCAAGTCTAGTTCTAAGTTCGAACTAAAGTGTAATTCTGAGTTGTAACCAATCTCAAGTTTAGTTCTAAAGTTCGAACTATAGTGTAATGTTGAGTTGTAACCAATCTCAAGTCTAGTTCTAAGTTTGAACTAAAGTATGAAGTTGAGTTATGACTAATGCATGCATTCATGTTACTATTTTGAGCTTATCGTCTTCCCCTCTTCAACCTATATAAGAAGAGGTTGAACCCTCTCCTCAACAAATTTTTTGCAACACAGTTTTGCAACACAATTTTGAAACACAGTTTTCATATGCAGGTTGAGGGTGAAGTAATAGAGGATCACATCAGTGATAAAGAGGCAGCATATCAAAGGTGTATTTTAGCAAGGTCTTGTAAGTCTTTGTCAGGTCAGAGTCATCTTGGAAATCTCTTTGAGAGAAGTACATTCATGGTGGATATTTGTAAGAGATCTTACATTATTAATGCAATAAAGGAATATTGTTTGATGGGGTTTTTCTCCATGTACAAGGTTTCCCCAAGGTATATGTGTTGTTGATATGCATGTTTACTTATCTACATAATTATTTCTATTCGATTATGATTTGAAATTGTTGAAGTGTATTAAGATGGAATCAAAGTATTGAAGAAAATAAAAGAATTAATCCACATAAGAAATCAAGCTTATAATTTAACACATTAAGCATAACAATAGCTATTGAAAAGATGATAAAGATAAACATACATTCATCACACAACACATATTTTTATCATCGTTCGCCCCCTTATGGGCTACGTCCACAAATATTTAGCTCTTGGCTCTTTTATTATGGTATTTCTGCATCTACAACGCCTGTTGGCCCTTGACCAAGTTTTGAGGATCCTTGGTCATTTTTAACAATTTTGGGACTTCAACACGTTGTCGAAGGTGGAGCACAAGTCGAAGCGGAGATCACGGGATCTCAGGCCCTGTTTAGGGCCTTTTTGGGTTTCAGGCTTATGCAATAGGTGTGGGTATGTCGGCCCATGGGTTTATCCATGCTTAGGCCTATTTTGTAATGTATAAATAGAAGTCTAGGTGATGTAAGAAGTAGTGAGTAGTGACTAGTAGAGACTAGTTAGTTGCAAGTGTGCTAAGTTCTAAGTGGTAATTTCTTTGTGCATACTGTGTGAGGCTTGAAGAGCTAAGTGAAAGTGATTGTAAGAGACTGTGGAAGGCTTTGTGATATAACTCAAGGAAGGAGGATCTAGCGAGGTGCGCATATATCTTTCCCTATGTGGAGTTGATTTTTAGGTTTTATGAATGTAAGAAGATTGACCGAAGATAATAGAGAAGACAAAGAGTTGGTGGATGTAGCCCCAGGGTGGGGGTGAACCACGTATATCCGGTGTTGTGAATTCTTTATGCTTCTTGGTTGTTCTTTGGTGTATGTGATTCAATTCTTAGTGCAATGTTAGATGATAGATGAATCTGATATGATAGCTTAGTGCTAAATAATGTGAATGGATGCTAGATTTGATCTCTGTTGGTATGATTAGTGCTTGAGTCTATTAAATCTATGTGAATACTTCACTGATTTGTTGTTAGGGTTTAGTTGCGTTGTAAACTAAGACTGAATATTGATGAATCATGATTGTTAAGTTCTCTGTTAAGGTGTTACAATCACAGATCTGTGTCCCAGCTAAGGTTGCAGACACTGGAGTCCTGCAACCAACCCTGCCTCTACCTCAGGTGAGACTTAATCTTCTTTATAGGTGTTGCCGAAAGGGTCGGTAGTTAGGGTTTTGTTGGTGTGTTGTTGTAGCATTGAACCCTAGGTCTGCCCCTGTGCCAACAAATGGTTCTGTTGCCGGGACCTGAAACTGGGATTGCTGGGAACTGAGAAAGAAGAAGCTATGTGAGAAGATCTGACCTGAAACTGAGATTGTCGGGAACTGAGAACGAATAAGCTCTGTGCAAATATCTGACCAGAAACTATGAAATCTCCGTGCATAGATCTGTTTCCCTAGTGCGCAGTACTCTACTTGGATTTTGAAGCTCTATGCTAAGAAGAGAAGTGTGATCTGAAGAAAAGAGATAAGATATGAAAGCTTTGTGCTTTGGTAAAGGTAAGAATAGTGAAAAGTTTTAGATCTGGAATCTTTGTGCTCTGCTGAAAGAAAGATTAGTAGAAATGTTTGTTTCAAGAATATGGATCTAGGTATGTTTGTTAAATTTTGTCCTAGCCTGAAAACTAGGGCACAACTAGATGAAAGAAGTTTTGATATGAGTAGATCTGATAGAAATAAAGAGAGATATGTTATTCCTATGCATAGAAAGAATGTTTGGACTAACAAATGGATGCGGGATCCTAGAAAGAATTTTTTGCAGGTTATCTTCCATGATCCTAGTGCGCAGTATAGGAAAGGATGGGGATCATTTAAGAGAAAGAGAAGATTGACTCTTTGTTACAGTTGCAGAAGACCAGGACATATTGCTAAGGAATGCCATGGTAGAATACCCAGTTGTCTTTGTTGTAAAGATATGGATCCTGAAGTTCTGGATTTCCCTAGAATGATTGTTAAGGTTGAAAGAACGACTATGAGACAAGAAAACCCTAAGGAAGGTCAAGAATTTGAGACCATGGTAGAACCCCAGAAAGAATCAGAGACTGTACTATTGCAAATAAAAGAAACCCTGAATGATCACAAAGATATCAACTTATCAAAGATCTTCAAAGAAAAATAATGCATAGAAACAAGAATAGGAGACTTCGAGATTGACTGCGTTTTTGATGAGGAAACACAAGTGAATATCATGACAGAAAGAACTTGGGAAATTTTAGGAAATCCTGCTATGATTCCTTCATTGGGAGGAATAAGATTATTTAGAGGAAAGTTGATAACCCTAAGTGGAAGACTTACCCAGATATCTATGAGTTCTCATGGAACCTCGACAGAAGAAGATTTTGAGGTTGATAAATTTATTGAGAACAACACCCCATTTTCTATATTACTAGGAAAATTTTGGATCGCAAAGGATCAAGCTAGAAGAAAATAAGAGGAAGTCTTAGAGAAGAAGAAGTAAGAATTAAAATATTTCATGACTAGGAGGATCGTACATTTGATTGAAGAACATGAGAGTAGGTCGAAGCAGCTCAAGGATTTTGAGGTACAATTACCTAGAGAAGAGTTACTCGAGACGAGTCACAGGTGAGTGTTAGGGGCCTGTTGGCCCTTGACCAAATTTTGAGGATCCTTGGTCATTTTTGACCATTTTGGGACTTCAACAGGCTGTTAAAGGTAGAGCGGAAGTCGAAGCGGATATCGTGGGATCTCGGCCCCTGTTTAGATATTTTTTGGGTTTCGGCCTTATATAATGGGTATGAGGATGTCGGCCCATGGGTTTACTCATTCTTAGGCCTATTTTGTAATGTATAAATAGAAGTCTAGGAGATGTAATAACTAGTGAGTAGTGACTAGTAGAGACTAGTTAGCTGCAAGTGTGCTAAGTGCTAAGTGGTAATTGCTTTGTGCAAACTGTGTGAGGCTTGAAGAGCTAAGTGCAAGTAATTGTAAGAGATTGTGGAAGGATTTGTGATATAACTCAAGGAAGGAGGATCTAGCGAGGTGTGTAGATCTCCTGTCCTCTGCGGAGTTGATTTTGAGGCTTTGTGCATGTAAGAAGATTGACTGAAGATAATAAAGAAGATGAAGAGTTGGTGGATGTAGCCCTAGGGTGGGGGTGAACCATGTATATCCGGTGTTGTGAATGCTTTGTGCTTCTTGGTTGTTCTTTGGTTTATGTGATTCAATGATTAGTGCAATGTTAGATGATAGATGAATATGATGTGATAGATTAATGCTGAATAATGTGAATGAATGCTAGATCTGATCTCTATTGGTATGCTTAGTGCTTGAGTCTATTGAATCTATGTGAATACTACGCTGATCTATTGTTAGGGTTTAGCTGCGCTATAAACTAAGACTGAGTATTGTTGAATCATAATTGCTAAGTACTCTGTTAAGGTGTTACAATCATAGATATGTGTCCCAACTAAGGTTGTAGACACTAGAGTCCTGCAACCACCCCTGCCTCTACCTCGGGTGAGACTTCATCTTCTTCGCAGGTGTTGCCAAAAGGGTTGGTAGTTAGGGTTTTGTTGGTGCACTGTTGTAGCGTTGTACCCTATGTCTACCCCTATGCCAACAATGCCGCATGTTTTACAATCCTCCATAGTTGGGTAAGATCTATATGAGGCAGACTAGATCTCACCATGCTTCCCATCTTGCGATCTAACCCTCAAGATATACCTTCCTACGTCCTCTCTAGCTCAACATCTTACAAATTAGATCATAGAGAAAAAACTGTTACATATTTCATCAACTCATGCGTAACTACTATAGCAACAACACTTAGAAAAACAACAACAACCCTCTATAATACCTCAATATCTATATTTATTCATTTCTATCTCTTCAACCATTACAATAAATTACCAAAACCCTAACCCTACTATCGTTAGGTAGTCCTCCAATGCGTGCATGTTGTTTTTCCTTCCAGCTATTGTTTTCCTTGCATACACACATGCTGTGTTTCCTTCCAGCTGTCTCTTTTCTTGTGCATGCTTTCTTTCCAAAAAATGTCTTGCTTTTCTACCTCGGCCTTTGGAATTCCCCCAACAGGCCCCCAACACTGACATGTGGCTCATCCCGATCCACCTAACCTTTGTGTGCTCCCTCAACCTCCTTGCTGATCGCTTGGAAATTTTCCTTGAGCTTTGTTGCCTGCGTTTGTGCTTGCACAATATTTTCCTTGAGCGTGTCCACCATCTGGACTGAAATTCTGTTGTTGATCAATTTCACACACTCTGGTTGGGTCTGTTCTATTTGTGTCTTAGATTCTTCTACCTGTGCCAGGACGCTTTCTACCCGCTCTTGCAGTGGTTGAATTTGAGCCTGCCACTCTTGTTTCTGGGTTTGCGCAGTGGTGAGATCTTCTTGGAATTTCTTCATGTTCTGTGTCCCTTTGATGTGTTCTTTGATTGGTATTGTATTCTTCCTCTGCTTGAGTTCTTGGATCACTTCATTGATAATTTCTTCTTCCTTGTCCCATTATTGGACCTGCTGATCCTCTTCTACGCTGGTCCAAAGCTACGTTGATTTGTCAAACAAGTTATCTTCTATGCTAATATGTTGTTCTATATCCTGTCGTTGCGTTGTTTCTTCCTTCTTCCTTTGTTCCTTCACTACTGGTGGTGTGACTGGTGTAAGTTGCTCCTGAAGATTCTCGATCTCCTTCTGATATTGATCGATTTCCTGCGCAATCTGATCAATCTTTTCTGATACTATAATTTCATCCCTCCGTGTGGCCTGTGGAACCTTGTTGTAAGTTCCTGCCACTTTCTGCTCCAATCCTTTTATCTTCTCCCATTCCTCTAGGGTCTCAGATTTAGCCTGCTCATAGACTATTTCCTGCGCATCTCGCTTCTCTGTTGCTCATTGCAATTCAAATAAGTCTTTGTGTGCACGAGATTGTACCTCGTGGTTTATGCTAACTTGCAGCTTGTGGACTGTCCTGGTTGGCATCCGCGTCAATGCTAGTTGGATTTTCCTTAATTCCTTCATGGGTGTCTACCCCACAATCTCATCCATTCGCAACATACTGGGTGTGATATGGAAAGTTGTGTTCGGGTGCGGTAATGAGTGGACTAGATATTGTTCTTCTTCTTCCACTCTTCCTTGTGTTTGTGGTGTTGATGGTTCTAGTCCCCTGTTTCTTCTTGTTGTATGTACTTCCCCGATTTTCTTGAGTATTTGCCGCATGTCTGCTAGTTCCTCTTGAATCTTGTCTCTATGGTGTGTCGCATGGTTGAAGTCCTGAGCTAGAAAATCTTGGACCATTCAGGCTATCATTTCTCTATTGTCATCTGTGATCATATACTCTGGCGATGTTCTTTGTTCCTTCGATTTCTTGCGCGCTCCTCCGAGTTGCATGGTTGTCCTCTTATTTCCCCTCGGTTCCTGTGGGTTGGGATTTGTTGTGGTCTCTTGCGCATGATCGACCTATTTCTATAGTTCCTTGGCCGACTGCGTCTTATCCTTCTTCCTGTTCTAGGTCCCTGTCTTCGTTGGCCCTTTGTTTGTCTATGTTGTTTTTCCCTAGCCCGTTCTTCATCTCTTGGGAACTTGGATTTCCTTCGGCAGGGTTTCTCCCTACCCTGCCTCTTCTTCTTCTATTCTTTCTAGAAATTCTTTCGTGATGGATGGAATCCTCCATTCATCGGCCCATTCACTGATGACCATGTCGATTCATCCCTCTATGATATAGTAGCGCATATGTAACCATTGTTTGTCAGGATCCTTCCTTGCCTATATCCACATTGTGTGTCGTGTGGCCTGGAAGTTGGCGATGTCCCCATATCACGTGACAACCTATGGTGTGATTGTACACCTTTTGGAGATGGTTTCTTGTAGGTTGCGAAGGTATCCTTCAAATATGGACCCATTCTCCCTTCTGTTCCTATCATCTGGCCTAGCTTTGAGCAATAAATATCTCTCTCCCTGATTTGGTTTAGGTCTGGTACAAAAAACTACATACTTTGGCTCTTTCCATCCCATGAAGGCTATTAGCATGATCAACCATGCATAGTGAAACTCTATTCCTAGATCTTGCGCATCCTTGTAGTTATCCAAGAACAAGTTCAGGAGGTATGGTTCCCAACTCACTTTGCTTCCCTCTTCGCACTGAGCCACAACTGTGACAACGTCAGCTAGAACTTCCTCCTTGCGACATTTTCTTAGCAGCTTGTAGGCTAAGATTTTTGTGCCCAATTGTGTTTCAGAATCATTGATCCTCTTGATGATGATCCCTCTTGTCCCCCTGTCAGTGCCATACTTATTCTTCATTTCTTCTACTAGTGTTTTCTCCCTAGATTTGTCATCCAGAAACTTCTTAGGATCCATGCCCCATGATGGCAATCCTATTATGGTGTCCATAAGATCTATGTCTATCAAGACAATGTTGCCCAACCATATGTCCCCTCCATGCATGACTGCTAACAGTTGTTTGACGCATGCGGTTGCATATTGACCTCTACCAAAATGTGTTAGGTCTACCAGTCCTAAAATGCATGTCTTCTCCAACCCGGTTTCCCATTGGAGTGGCTGGTTAATCGGTTCCCCAAATGGATTTGTGCCTACCATCTCCATGTATACTCTCTTTGCAAGTTTCGAGAACTTGTCTTTGTCTGCTACATCGTGATCTAAATATTTGAGATTTCCTATAAAACCCAGCAGGTTTGGTCCTACCTATACCCCATTTGGTATCCTTGGTAGAACGATTTTTGTGGCAGGTTTCTTCTGAAGTGACCTGGGTATGTGTATCATGTCTTTCTTCGGCAGTGGTGGCTGGCTCGAAGTTTCAGTGACTTTCGGTTGTTCCTCAATATACCATTCTAGCCAATCTGATACATCTTCAACCATCCCTTGTGCTGGGTGGTCTGATATAGTCGTTTGAGACTCATCCAGATCAACTGTTGATTCCCAAATCGACATCGTTCCATTAACTCTCAGAGTTGCTTCGACGTTCTGTGGTTGCACCTCCTTTAGGGTTTCTGCTTCATGGTTCTGTGGCTCCTGTATTTCTGTTGGTATATCCATATTCGTGCCCTCCGGTGCTAGTGTTGGATTTCTTTGAGTATGGGTGTAGGGTTCACAAGTTTTGTGTCTGGATATGGGATTTCATTGATATTGACGATCTTCGACTGCTATTGTTTATATTCTTTCGCCTATCCTCGTGATTTGGTCTGAACTCTGGTTTTGATGGTAGTCTGCCTTGCTTCGGCTTACTTAGGTGGTGCCATGCCGGTGAATGTCGAACATTTGCTGAATTCGATCGGTCTCTGTGATCTCTGTGAACTCACACTGTGTTGTTCGACTTTTCTTTCTCTCTGTCTGCTCTCTTTTTGTGAATAGACTGTTTTATCCTGCATTTGTGTGTTGTGTGGGTTTTCCATGAAGCTTGTTGAGGATGCTTCCTTACCTACGGGTTCAATGCACCTTAATTACAGGTTCAATGCATCTCCAATGGTTTTGTATTTTCCATTAATTCTGCTTTACTGACTCCAGTTGTCATGATTAATGTGATGTCCCATCGGTCCTTTCTGGCCTTCAATTCTTCCTAACGTTGTCTAGTCATACGACTTTTCTGAATTTCCCCTTCCCATTTGTTTCCCTTTATATGTGATCGTTGTCCTTATCCTTGCCTAAGTGTGCATGCCCTTCCTATCTCCAGTGCACTGTGCTCCTTTTGGTTCTTTTTCAATATACTACTTATTTTTTTTATTTTTTTTACTGTGCGGTGGGTGGTCGATTGTCTTTATACAACTTCAGTAGGCTCCCATTAATCATCCCTCTAAGTTCTACGCTTGATAAGTCTCTTAGATGTACAAACCCTCCATCTGTGACAGATTGTACCTTGTATGGTCCTAGACAACGCAATCTTATCTTTCCTGGGTGCTGAAATGATTTGTTGTCATACAACAGTACTAGATATCCTTCCTTGAATTTTTTCTTCTGTATGTGTCGATCATGCCAAGCTTTGTCCCTTTCTTTCTGGACCTATTGGTGGAATATTGCTAAGATCCGGTCTTCCTCCATGGTCATTAACTAATTTATTCGCTCCTATACTATACCTCATTCTATCATTTGTGTAATTGTTGATACGCACAAGCTTGGTACTAAAAATTCTAATGGAACCACTGCTTCCTGGCCATAGACTAGTTTGAATGGCGTGTACCCTATCAAATTTTCGCATGAAGTCCTGTAGGCCCATAATACTGCTGGTACTTTGAGGTCCTAGTCCTCCCTGTTGATGTTACAGATATTTTTCAGTGCGTTCTCCATAATTTTGTTAAACGCTTCCATTATGCCATTTTCCTGTGGATGATATGGTGTGCTCTTCTGGTGATGGACTTCAAACTCTTCAGTCATAGCGCTGATGGTGTTTTTTATGAAGTGTGTGCCTTAGTCACTCATCAAAATTCTTGGGCACCCAAATCAAGTGATGAATTGTTCAAATAAAAAGTGTGATGTTGTTTTTGCACTGCAATCCTTCACTAGTGTGGCCTCCTCCCATCTTGTTAGGTACTCCGTCGTGGTGATAATGTACCTAGCTCCTCTGCTTTATGATGGTGGGTTAATTGGTCCTACAAAGTCTATTTCCCATTTTTTGAATTCTTGTAATGATACGTGTGGTCGTAATGGCATCTCATCACTTCTATTGGGTTTTCCTACCCTTTGACAGACGTCACATCTTTGACAGTAATCCTTTGAGACTTTTTGAATCGTTGGCTACCATAGTCCTGCATGCAATACCTTCTGCGTAGTATATATGCCTGCATAGTTCCCTCCTACAATTCCCTCGTGGGCTTCTACTAAAACTCTTTCTCTTTCGTGTTCTAACACGTACATTTGCAAGATTCTATCTACACCCATTTTGTATAAGTGTCCTGCAATCAATTGATAGTCGACAGCGCAGACTACCAGGTTTTTATTCTGCGTGGTGCTATATTCTTGTGATGTATTACCTGTGCTCAAGTAATGAATTATATCTGCGAAATTTTCATCAATGATCTGTACTGAAAATAATTATGCATCTGGAAAGTTGTCCTCTAGATTAATGGGTTCTTCTCCATTTGTGACTCTTTATAGGTGGTCAGGTCCTGCATTTAATTTTCTTAGCTTGACTATTACTTCAAAGTCAAATTATTCAAGTAGGAGTAACCATCAACAGATTCTCCCCCCCAACACTGACTTTTTGACTAAATATTTCAGGGCTAAGTGATCTGTGAACATTTTAAAGTGTTTCCCCAATAAGTAGTGTCTGAACTTTTGCAGTGCATAGACCATAGCTAGGCCTTCTCTTTCTGTAGTGTTATAGTTTTGTTCTGAGTCAGATAGCTTTATGTTCACAAATTCTATCATGTGATCCAAGTCTCCCACTCCTGGATGCACAAAGATAGCTCCAAGTTCTATGGATGATGTGTCTACATGGACGTGGAATGTCTTCTCCCAGTCTGGAAATACTAATATTGGTGCGGTGACCATCTTTTCCTTCAGGGTATCCATATTGTGTTGGTACTCGTCATTCCACTGAAATTTTGTATCCTTTCTTAACAAATTTTCCATTGGGGCAGTAATCTACACATATCCTTTGATAAATTTCCTGTAGTATCCCATATGTCGCAATGTCGGTCTTAGCTGACGTACTATTTTTGGTGGCTGTAAGTTAACAATTACTTCAATCTTTGCACGATCTACTAATAAACCCTGTTTTCATACTATATGGCCCAATAGTATCCCAAACGATGTTCCAAATATGAATTTCTTTATGTTCAGTGATATCTGGCACTGTCTACATCTTTCTAACATCAGGCGTAAGACTTCTACATGGTATTTCAAGAAACTATAGACTGTCCAATCATCCGATGAATTCCTTAAATGAAACAATGACTGCTATGGAAAATATTGTTGGTGCATTCTTCAGTCCAAATGGCATGATTGTGTATTGGTAATATCCTGATTCTATCGAAAACTTGGTCTTGTATTTGTGTTCTTGAGCTATCTTGATCTGATGGTAGCCTTAGAATCCATTAGTAAATGAGTAAGCTTCATGTCCTCCTACGTTCTCTAACACTTCATCCATGAACGATTTAGGGAATGGGTCATGTAGGCATGCATCGTTCAACTTCCTCAAGTCAACACATATCTTTATCCCTCCTTGTTTCTTGTGCTACACTAGCATCGAGATTATCCATTCTGATTCTTCGACTGGTTCTATGATGCCGAATTCAAGCATCCTGTCGATCTCAACTTTGAATTTTTTCTTATATACTGGGTTCAGTCTATACAGTTGTTGTCTGATCGATCTCGCTTCCAATATGAGTGGTATCTTCATTTCTCCTAACTCTCTGGCTATACCCTTCATCTCTGTAAATGTTGCAGGGAACTGGTCATTGTATTCATGCAACAACTTCATTATGCTTTCCACATTTTTCTCATCCCAGTAGTCTCCAATGCTTGCCATTTTGGGCTTCTCAGTTGTCCCAATATTGAATTTATTTAATTTTATTAGCGTGGAAATAAATCTAATTCTATAGGTGGACCTTCCACTTCTCTTTCTCCTTCTGCTTCTTCAATCAAAATATCGCACAGATCGTCTTCATCCAGTGCTTCCTCTTGCACATGGTAACATGACAAAAGTTCTTTAACTGTTTGTTTGTTCCGTTGTTGTTCTTCTGTGATCATTTCAAATTCTGGCTCTTTGATGAATATCACTCCTCTTATTTGTTTCAGTGCGACATATATGTTGGGGTTCTCATGTTCGAATGAGAAAGTGACTGTAAAATTCTATTGCAATGTCATCCAGGTCATAGTTCCTTTGCGCAATTCCTGGTCTATATACCAATTCACTGGGATGCCCTCTAGGGTGTGTATGAAGTGATGAGGCCATTCCTCTAGGGGTGTCAATTTGCACAAAGTTCTACACTTCTCCAAGTGTTTTGTTGGTGCCCCTTGTCCATAATACCTCTGTTGCTTGTTGTTTTTCTATTCTGCGTCGAACCTTATGCATAGTAACCACTTACATTGGTACCAATATATGATTATCTTTTTGTGTGTGCCCCACCATATTGTTGGTGTGGACTTGAGTACTAAATCAAGTACTAACAGTCTCTAGTTCTCTAACACTGTGTCTTCATATCATGTCAAGAATGTTTCCAAATTGTTTATTCCATGGAAACTATATGGTTCCCTTATTTCTGTGCATACCCATCGTACTGCGCAGTCTATTCTAACACATATTCTCGTGGACACTTCGTGTAGTATTTATTTCCAGTTCTCTAAACTGGTATCTAAATCCGTTTCACATGAAGTAATGCTCCACTAACTGAGTATCCCATCTATAGTTGGGTTTACGTAATCCTTATCGCGTGCAATTATTCTGTACAACTGGTCGATTTCCCCTAAGTATAGGCAAGTAGGTTCTACAAACCTCTCCCCTTCTAATGGGTCTAATGGCACAATGACCCTGTATTCTCCTAACTCAAATGCCATTTTCCTAGTCTTCAAGTTGATTATGTCCTGGTTGTCAAATGCCCAAACTAGACCAAGCAATGCTAGGTATGGTGTTGTGTCGTCCACTATTTCAATGACTTCAAAATATTCTTTAGTGTGCACTCCATCTAGGTCTACTGTTACTCCTTTCAGTCTACTGATTGGTAGAACTCTATGTTGGTTTGCCAGTTTCAATTAAACAGGTGAATATCCTAAAGTGGGATCTCCCATGCATTTCCATGTCTTCTTTGGTAGTACATTGAATTCAAATCCTAGATCTAGTATGATGTCTTCCATGTTGAAATATACGATGTTGGCATTCAGTCTGAATTCCCTACTGGTTATTCTCCTTGTATGTAGGTGATTGATAGTTTTTGGTTCTAGTTTTTCTTTCATCTCCATACTACATTTTTCTAATATGTTTTGCAATATTTTCACAGATGATGGATCATTTAATACTTTTACACATGATTGCAAAAATAATTTGATTGTACTTACTTGTCCCATGGGTTTCATTTCGTTGGTATGATCCAATAATGGAGGCATCTCGTACTTTGGTGCTTCCTTGTTTTGCTGTGCAGTAGAAGTCGACGCTATGTCTTCCTTCTAAAATTCTTGTTTGGCTTCTGTAAATATTGCCTTCTCATCCTGTGCATCGAACTATCTCCTTGGTTCGACGTTCTTATTTACCCACTGGTTTTATGATGGTTCTTGTCAAACAATATCGTCACCTATTTTAGCTCCTCCACGAGTAACTATATTGATGTTTCTTCCTTCATCCCTTGCTTTGGCTGAAATCCATTGAACATTCTGGTTGATTTGGTTCCTCTTTTCCTAGATCTTTACTAATAGTGTCAGACATTCCTCCATATCATGGTCTAATGCACGAAAATACATACAATTTGCCGGTGGAAGTGAACATTCGCTTGCATAATGTCTTGGTTGTTGACAATTGTGACATACCATTGGTTCTCTACCTCGTCCTCCTCCTCCTTGGGCTCCTCCTCCTCCTCTATATCTTGCTCGATATCCTCTCGCCGCATTATACTAAGGTGCCATATTATACTGGATGATATTGTGCCAAGACAGTGTCGTGTTGTACTAGGTTGCGCATTATTCTATGGTTGTTTCGCAGTATTATACTGTTGCTACGCAATGTTGTATGGAGCTAGACCTTGATTAAAATGTGGTGTGGATTTCCTAGTCATCATTTCTTCTTGCACTCTATATGCGTCTAATGTCCTTTCTTGCATTAGATCCATAGTTCTACAATATTTGTCATCGTGGCCCACTGACTTGAAAAAGGTGCAATATGAGCTCTTCTGGAATGTCTGGTATTTTTGCATCATCGTGCAGTGATAAGGGTCGTGACCTAGTTTCTTACATATTTCACACCATAGTCCTCCTATTGGTAATGGATTTGGCATTCCTGCTGCCATATACTGTGTGAATGTTGAACATTCATTCTTGTGGTGTCCTTCCATCCTGCATGTAGTACACCAAATGACTTCTCGTTTGTCCTTGTTCTTATTCTGGTTCAACTAAAACATTAAGTTCTTCAAGTCCTTCTTCATTTATTTGATAGTTGAGTCCATCTATTGATACTGATTTTGTTCTAGTTGTAGGGTTGACTGCAAAGCCTCTGCCTGCGTATGGAAATTTTTTTGTCGAAAAGGGTATTTTAAGTGTGGTAATAGTGAATTGAAAAATAAGTGCCTATGCTGCATCTCGGTCATGAGATATTTTAACTTTCCCTTTAGTTGCTTGAATCTATGATCAATATCCCATACAAACTCTCCTGGTTTCTGTCTTATTTCAATCATCTCATTCATGTACTGATCCTCTAATATCGGCTTCTAGAACTCATTTATCAATAAATTCTTAATGTTTGTTAGTGTCCTTGTCGTCCCAAGGGCACTGTTTACTTCTAAACTCATGTTCCCATCTAGTGCGTGGTCTCTTAGAATAATAGCTAGCTACGTAAGTTTGGTATCTTCATCAATGATCTGTTTTTATTCCCATATCTTTTTACAAATGAACAAATGTTTCTCAGGGTCTTCTACTGCTTATCCTCAAAATTTGGGTAACTTGATGGTGGGAGCATGTTCTACCATTTTGAATGTTGAACTACTACCTCTGCGCAATGTAGATACTTGACTAGTGTTGCCTAAATTGGCTCCTCCAGTTGTTGTTCCTTATGTAGATGTACTTCGTGTTGTCTGACTGCTTCTGAACTTCGGTTGTCTAAACGATGGTGTTCTCTTTTGTGTATTAGTCACACATGGGTTTACAGTTTCCAGACTGACATTAATATGGATAGAATTGTTTCCTTCTCTTCCCTCACTTGGACCTCTCGTCTTCGTCTCATATGTTGTACACAAGATTTCTTCAATGTTCTCCACAGCCCATAAATCCTCTATCTCTTCCTCATCACTCGCCAAGCCTTCCCTCATGGCTACATATATCTTCTTGGTATTCACCTTGTATTGGTAGGGTACTCTGCTACGTGTCTTTCTAGTTGTCGCCATGATCCACTTGATCTGGTCATCATCCATCATGATTGGGTCCAAGGGTTCCTCCTTCCATTTCTCCTTTATTTGTTAGTGCTTCCCCCCTTCCCCCATGCATGCAGGGAAGTTTAGATATCTGATTCCATTGTCATTACACCTTTGTTATATAGCAATATCTTAATCGAAGTATAGAGCGATCGAATGTACCTTCCTAGAGTTCCCCGTAGAAACTCTTGCTCTACTGCGCTGTATGAATTCGCTGTGTCTACTGCAAAATCTGTTATAAAATCTACCACAATACTATCAAGCCAAAAGTCTACTACGCGGGTGAATTTGTCATTCACCTGCTAAAGTTTCTCAATCTATACTGGGTTCCAGTCTAGCTTTCCAATCCGGTTCGTTGCGTGGTTATCCTTTAACCTTAGTATCCACTCTTGCAATAAATGTGGAAAATAACAGAAAAAGACTTCATGCAAATCAGTAAACACGTATCTCTCCATATATTTGCGGGGTGTTACTCTAGGATTTCTATTGTCTTTCTGTGAAAAATCTAGCTCTTTTTTTCTCAACCAGCTTTCGATCTCTACTTTTGTGGGATTCCATGGTCTCAACATCCCCTTCTATTGGCTCATTTCTTTCTTTTTTTCTTCATTATTTTCTTGGTCAACTTATCTCATCTACTCAACCCTCTCTTGTTCCTACCAACGACAACGAAACCATTTTTTGGTTTTTTTCCTTCTTCTACCCATTGTCTGAGTTTATTGACCTAGGGTTCATGTATGTCGCGTTTCTAACAAAACCTCTAAAAATATTGGCCCTCCTGGTGAACCAGAAGGAAACACAAGACACAAAATGTGTTGCACAGTCTCACCCAAGATAGATTTAATGGGTGGTTGTAAGACTCATGTGTTTATAACCTAGGATTGAGTTTTAAGTAAGGGAGATGAATATAGAACCATTATTATAACTGTAACTACAATATACTGTCATTTGCAAATACGCGGGAAATATAAAAACTCGTTCATTAAGAATAAAAATATCTATTGAAAATATGATAAATATAAACATACATTCATCACACAACACAGATGTTACCATGGTTCACCCCCTCCTGGGCTACGTCCACAAAGATTTGGCTTTTGGATATTTTATTATGGTATTTTCACATATACAATGTCACACACTTTACAATCCTCCATAGTCGAGTAAGATATATATGAGGTGGAGTAGATCGTACCAGGATCCCAAGCCTGCGATCTAACCCTTGAGATCTACCTTCCTACGTCCTCTCTAGCTCAAAAACTTGCAAAATATATCATACAACAAAACCCTTACATATTGCATCAATTCATGTGTAACTACTATAGAAACAACACTTTGAACAACAACAACAAGCCTCTATAAATCCTCGGTATCTATATTTATACATTTATGGCTCTTCATCCATTATAATGACTTACCATGCATGCGTGCTATTCTTCCTTCCAGTTGTTTCTTTCCTTGCATGCGCGCATGCTGTGTTTCCTTCCAGTTGTCGCTTTCCTTGTGCATGCTTTCTTTCCCAAAAATGCCTTGCTTTTTCACCTCGGCCTTTGGCCTGCCTCCAACAATAATCAACAACACAATAAGATTCACAAGGGAGGGGAGATTGTGAGGAAAAACCCTTATGATATGCAGCTCCTTAAATCTCAACCTTTGTTCAGAGAAGCTTTTTAGAGGGTAGGTTGTATAAATTTATGTCAAATGATGCAGAGGGGGCATCCAGAGGTGGCCATAGAGTTTTCACTCAACTTTAATGGGATTAAAATAAAAGTGGGGATGCTAAAGTTTGATGTTTCAGAGCATTCCATCTTTTTTTCAATAGAGATACCCAAGAGTGGAGAGAAATGGTTCAAGGCTATGCCATTAAATTCTTACTTCTCAATGAAATTCCTTAATCCAGAGTATCAGTAGGAAAAAATGTCCAAAGGAGTACCTAGAATCCACATGATTGAATGTTTTGATAATATGTTGAGGGTTATCTAGAGATACTTCACATGTGAGGGGACGTTTAACAAGGTGTACCAATACCACATCAGGCTATTGTTACACTTCACAGGAAAAGAAGACATGAACCTTCTGTTTTATCTTTTTAGAAGCATTGGTAATATGTTTGACAGAGTTCAAGCCAAGTCAAAACAAGTAGACAATAGTGTCTTTCACTATGGCCTTATTAATATGTTAGTAATTGAAGAATTGAGGAAGAAAAACATTGATTGGGAAACCTTCCTAACTTCATCATAGTTTCAGTTAGATGTTTCCCCCACTCCATAGTCCAAGAGACAAATTCCTACTCCTATTGAGAGGACTGTGAATTCAGATATTAACAAGAGGAAAAGGGTGACTGTGAGTGATAAAACTGACAAATCCACTTATGAAGCAGAAGTAGGAGGTTGTTTACAACCTTGATATAGAGAAAATTCAACAATGGAAGATCCTATCCGTATGGAGGTTCCTTCAAGAAAACCCAAAGGTTTGAAAGGAAAAAAAATGCTTTTTCCTCACCCATTGTTGTAGACAAGGAAAAACCTAGGAGGCCTTTTACTAGAGAAGAAACCAAGACACATATACTTATGAAGGATGATACAAAAGAGGCCTCATCCCAACTGAAAGGAAAATTTCAATATTCTAAGTAGCCTATTAAACTTGTTGATATCACTACTCCTCAACATGAAAGCAATCTGACAACAAGAAATGCAAGGAAGCAAGAGCTGAAGTTATTAAGTTGAAAAAGGAGGATTTGGGTTCCAGGAAGAATATTAAGGAGATGATGGTCATGTATCATGAGACCATTGATAAGGCAAGGTTCCTGGATAAAAAAATCCTTCCCTTTCAAAGGAAACTCAAGAATCTCTATAGGTAGAACAAATCCCATCAAGCTCAAATCAGGAAATTGAAGGCAAAGTTGCAACCTTTCAAAGAAGAGTTGGTGAAGAGAATCTTAGACATGCTAGCCAAGGTTGATACCATAAGAATCTCCAGAACCAAAATATAAAGACATTGATATTTCCAAAAAATTAACATCAATTTTGGTCAAAGTTTCTGTTATATGCTTGTACAACATTTTTGGTGATGGCTATGATATTTGAACCATGATTATCCGTTTTGGTGTTTTTCTCTAGTTATATATCAAGGTAATGAAGTTTTATAACATATCTTGACACCTGGTATTATTTTTGAGGTCATAAAAGATTGGCAAAGTAAAACAGGCCACTACAGGAAAGTTTGCAGTGCCTAGAACTATTGGCGCTTTGAACTGGCTGTTTTAGGACAATTTGTAGTGTTGCGCTACGAACTCAAATTTTTGGAGATTTTGGAGGGAATCAAGGATGCCAACTTTCAAAATGAATTCATACCAACACTCTGAAGTTTATCTGTGATTGGGGAGGCCACCTGCCTAAAGAATATGCATTGTTATGGACACATCCTCAGCCATTAAGGAATGTTGCAAATGTTTCCAACATCATCCTTGAAAGTGACAATTTTTATCTTTTATGTTGTACACCTGTTGCCATGCTTCCCTTAGGCACAGGTATCCTATGATGAAGTTGTAAGGATAATTGTAAATATGCCAATTATTGTTTAGGCTATTTAAAGAGCATTGTAAGACATAAGATAGGTTCGAATGGTGTGACTGAGAACTATTATTTTGATATTGTTTTTGTAATAGAGTTTTCTCCTTATTGTATGGATCAGATCCAAGATACTTTGAATAGTGGAAATCAGTCTCTCTTTTATTGATCATATTTTTCTTTCTTACTTTGATTACAGTCTGTGTGAATGATTCATTTGACTGGTTGATTGCAATAAAGGATCTATTGTGATATTGTATGCAAGTGTATCAGAGTATTTTCTCTTTGGTTGTAAGAGGTTCTTATTTCAAAGAGTTTTCTTCATACGTGTGCCAGTGTTACATGATGTAAATGATATGCATATTACACTTTCCTTGTCAATTCTTCCATCTATCACTTTATCTCTTAAAACCTGATCTAAAGCTATTTCAAGGCCTTGCTTGCTCATGTATATTGTATGGATTTATTTGTGATATATTTAATAGTTTTCCATCCATTTTCCACCTTTTATAAACATTTATCTTTTACAATATGATGGGTATTAGGATTATACTTACTGAATTCTAGGTGTGACTTCTATTGCTAACATTTTTGGCACCGTTTTCGGGGAACACATTGAATATTTTTCCCTGGGTTGTACGAAAAGAAAACACTGATTTTGATGGTGCACAGTAATCAGTATAAAAAAGACTTTATATTGCACCTGGAGACTCCAAAGTTTAGTTATCTCTCCCAAAGGTAGACACACGAGGTCAAATCCACAGTCACCTTTGGATGCACTTGAACCTAATCTAGAAAATATCTTAAAGAAAGGAAAAGTTTTGCATGGATCTTCCTCTTTCAAATTATCAGGTACTTCTGGAGACTTCCCCGACTCTTCTTTCCATACACCAATTGTTGTTTCTCATATTTCTCATTTTCCTATTGCTGAAACTCCAGTAAAGTCAAAGCTAGGAGATTTTCCTATAGAATATTCATCTTTTTCTCCTTATCTAAAAGAAGAAAGTTTAGAAAAATTTGATTTTCTTGCATCCCCTGAAGTTGTTAATTGGTTTAGGCTTGAGAGTTTGGAATATTTTCCTGTCTTATGTTCTCCTTCTCCTCATTCTTTTAAATTTGTTGTAACTAAAAAATATGGAACCTCAGTTCCTCTTGGATCCTCCCCATCCTCATCCAAGACTCAACCACTTTCTGTTAAATTTGAAAATCCTCCACCTTATACTCCTCCTTTTCCAAAATTACCTGTTATACAAATTGCATCTTTACCTGTAAAATCACCTCCTACTTCTCCTAGAATTCATAATCCTCCTATTCCTAATCAAATGGTAGGGGATAATCCTCCTTGGAACAGAATGGATGCCATTGTGGCTGCTAGGTATGCCCCATTATTGCTTCCTTAGCCTATGAATTCTCTCCCAATATGATATTAGTTAAATTATATGCCTAAATTCACAGGAAAAGAAGATATGACTATAGAAAAACACCTTGCAACATTTTATAGCTATGCTGATAATCTGGATATTGAGAATGAGGATGTCTGGATGAGGTTTTTTGTACAAAGTCTTGATGGAGAACCTAAAAAATCATTTATAAGTATAGCCCATGGATCAATTGTTGGGGTTGAATCCCTAGATGATGCATTTTTAAGGCATTGGGGTGACAATAAAGACTTATTATATTATATTATAGAATTTGGGGCTCTTAAAAGAAAAGAAGGTGAATCAATATCATACTTTTCAAAGAGGTTTAACAAAATGTATAAAAAAATCCATACTGAGATCAAGACTACTGAAACTTCTTCCAAAATAACCTATGCTAGTTCCTTTGATCCTGAATTTTGTCTTCTGTTGAGAGAGAGAAGGTCTACATCATTAGCCCATATGCAAGATGTTTCTCTAGAGGTGGATTCAAACATATTGGCAACATATAAATTAAAAGGAAAATATGATAGGGATAGAAGGAAATAAAAGGATGAAGCTTCATATTCATATGCTTCAGGAACTAACCATGAGGTTGATGAATTGAGTAAGTTAGTCCAGTCACTTTCTGTATAAATCAAAAAACTAAAGCTTGAAGGGACACAAGCAAATAGAAACGCACAAGATTTTGGAAATAGAAACAATTTCAGAAGAAAAAACAATGCACCTCAAATTCTTCAAAGAGATCAGAGAAATAGAGAGGATAAAAAGGTTCAAACCCCTCTCCAAAACAATGTGGTTGATGATGAAGAAGATCAATAAATTCACTGTCTAGTGGATACATCTCCTTCCCCTCATCTAACTCAATTTTCTTATGAAGAGTCTCTAATGAACAATAAACTAAATGAGTTAATTAAGGGAGAGAAAACAAATGAAACTCTAAACAAGTACAATTTGAGGTCAAAACAAAAAGAGGGAAATCCTAGTACATATAACCAGTGCAAGAAATCAGATACTTCTACTAAAACAATGGCTGCACCAAATAAAGGAAACGAGGAACAAAATAATCAACCTCTGATTAAATACCCTATTGAAGAAACCAAGGAAATTATGAAATCCCCATATTATTTTAACATTGAGAATAAAATTCCAGTCCCATTCCTAGAGTTGATAAATAATGAAGATTTCAAGAAATCCATTTCTAAAATGTTGCAGCCTGAATTTTCTTCCCATTCAAAAGACTCAATTAATTTGCAAGATGAAAAACCTCTAGTTATATTGGGTCCCCTAGTAGAATATAGGGGTGACTCCTCTCCTCCTTTTTACACCTCATTGAATGTACATGATACAATATTGCAAAATTTCCTTATGGACTCAGGTGCATCCCATAACTTGATGCCTAAGTCTGTCATGGATGAATTGGGCATGTAAATCACCAAATCATACCATTATATATATTCCTTTGACTCAAGAAAGGTAAAATTCCTTGGGGTGATTAAAGATTTGGTTGTTACTCTCTTTCAACTACCTATGAAGTGTATAGTCATGGATATTGTAGTTGTTTAGGTTCCCCCCAAGTTTGGGATGTTATTGTCCATATCAATATTTAAAAGGTTGGGAGGGACAATGCAAATGGATCTCTCATATGCTACTATACCAGTCTTGGGGGGTGAACACAAAAGGTTGTACATGGAAGAAAAACTTCCAGACATTATTAGCGATGAAGGCAAAGCCACAAACCATCCTATTTATGCTTTTGACATTGATTTGGGATCTAGCATTATGCATCTTACTGATTTCCCTCAATCACCACTAGAAATTAGAAAGAAATCACCAACAACATGTGAGACAGTCAGACAAGGTCCTCAAACTTGGAAAATGTATTTTGATGGGGCATGTTCTAAAGAGAGTATTTGTGTTGGAGTTATGTTCATTTAACCCTCTCAAGAAGTCATAATGTTTTCCTTCAAATTGGAATTTGAAACCACAAACAACATTTCAGAATATGAGGCCCTCATTTTGGGGCTAAGGGATGCTAAAGACATGAAAACTGAATAATTATCAATGTTTGGAGATGCAGAGTTGATTGTGCATCAAGTCAAAAATATATATCAAGCAAAGCATATAAGAGTTAGGACTTACAGGAATGAGGTATGGGACCTTATTGAAAATTTCTTCCTATCTTTCAACATATACTCTGTTCCTAGAGAAGATAATACATTGGCTGATTCCCTAGCTATTTCTGCTAGTAACTTTAAAATCCCACTACCTCCTAAACTTAAGTATGATGTTGAGGTGAAATATAGACCTTCTATATATGATAATGTTAAGCATTGGAAGGTTTTTGAAGATGATCTTGAAATAAAGAGGTTTCTGGAAACAATAGAGATTTTTTTTCCTCTTCACATTGATCAAGACCTAGATGATGAGAAAAGTCCACATGCTGATAAATTCCTGAATAATATTGCATATCACAAGATTGTCTAGTTTCCTAGAAATCATATTAACAAAGTATTAGTTCCCTTGGAGAGATTATTTGATAACAATGATGTGACTGTGAAAGTGAGAGGTTCAAGAGAAAATGTTAATCTGACAGAGTGCAATCTAGGTACTGATGAGGATCCTAAGTATGCCAAACTATCTTGTAGTATGTCAGAAAAGAAAAGGGTTGAGTATATCTAACTGTTAAAGGAATTTGTTGATGTCTTTGAATGAAAGTATGAGAATTTGGAGAGTTATTATACAATCATTATTGAGCATAGAATACCCTTGAAGGATTATACCAAACCATTTAGACAGAAACTAAGGCAGATCAATTATATGTTACTACCCATTATGGAGAAGGAGGTTAACAAATTTCTTGATGCCCAGATCATTATACTTTTGAGGTATTCTAAGTGGATATCTATTATAGTCCATGTTATAAAAAAGAATGGTGAAATCATACTTTGTGTTGATTTCATAAATTTAAACAAGTGTTCTAGAAAAGACAATCACCCCTTGCCTAAAATGGAGCATACATTGCAAAGGGTGACAGGCTTAGTAAAGATGTCCATGATTGATGTATTTTTAGGCTACAATCATATTTCTGTATTACCAGAAGACAGGGAGAAGAAAACATTCACTACTCCTTGGGTTACATTTTTGTATGACAATGTTCCCTTTGGTCTCGTGAATGTAGGGGCAACTTTCCAGCATGCAATGGAAATTTATCTTATTAGAGAAAAAGATAAGTTTGTGGTGTTCTACTCAGATGATATCACAATGTTTTCAAAATAATATCAAGAGTATTACCAACATTTGGAGAAGGTGTTCCTGAAATTCATAAAATATGGGTTGTCACTTAATCCCATGAAGTCCCTTTTTTCCATGAAGGGAGGTAAGTTGCTAAGACATATTGCCTCAGCTGAAGGAGTAAAAATTGACCCAAGTGGAGTAGAGGATATCAAGACTCTGTCTCTCCCAAGGTCCAAGAAAGAATTTCAACCCTTCCTAGGTAAGATAAACTTCTTGAGAAGATTCATATCCAATTTTGCTAAGTTGGTCAAATTTATCACATCCATGTTGAGAAAAGGGAATGAAGTAAAATGGACACCAGAAGCTAGGAATTCTTTTGAGAAAATAAAAAAATCACTGGCTAATGCACATGTTCTTATCAGTCCTGACTACTCAAAAGAATTTCTAATCTTTTCTTTTGCTTCAAATGATACACTAGTTGTTGTCTTTCTTTAGAAAAATTCAGATGGAATGGAGCAACCTATTTCTTTTTTCAGTAGGGATTTAAGAAATGCTGAAGTCAAATATGAAATCATGGGGAAACAAGATTATGCTTTGGTCAAAGACCTAAAATATTTCAAAGTATATGTTCTTCATTCCAAAATTTTTGTGGATGTTCCCTCAAGATCTATAAAATAAATTATGGTTCTTCCCGATATACATAAGAAAAGGAGTAGGTGGTTTGATAAAATTTTGGAGTTTGATCTTGAGATGAAACCCACCAAGTTGGTGAAAGGTTAAGGTTTAGCTAGAATTTGATCTGAATCAAATTGTAAGGCACTGGTGGTAAATTTCATGAAGGCAAATTCTGTAAATCAACAAACTGATATTCCTAATAACAACTTATAGGTCAACTCAAAGCTGACATAATGAAGTTGGTACAAGGACCTCATCCATTTCTTGCAAACTTTGTAGCCTCCAATTGGAATTGAGAAGACCAAAGTGATGTGTTTGAAGCTTAAAGCAATCAGGTATTGCATTTTTTATCATGTTCTATATTGGAAAGATCATGTAGGGGTTCTTTTAAGGTGTTTGGATCTAGAAGAGGCGAAACAGACCATGACTGATTTTCATGAGAGTTTATGTGCTGGCCATCATTTTTGTAGGACTACAACATACAAAATACTTAGAGTTGGATACTTATGGCCTAGCTTATTCACTGATGTGTGTGCAAAGCTCAGAACCTGTGATAAATTTCAGAAATTCTCAGGCAAGTAGCAACTGAAATATTTTCCTCTGAAACCCATAGTGGTATCTGGTCCTTTCTAGCAATGGGGATTATATTTAATTGGATAAATCCATCTAGCTTCAAGTGGTTAGCATCATTGGATTCTAAATTCCACTAATTAATTCACCAAGTGGATAGAATCCATTCCCACAATAAATGAAACACATAAGGTAGTCATTGGATTCCTGGAAGACATTGTGTCAAGTTTTGGTTTTCCTAACAAAAATGTTACGAATAATGATGCATCTTTTAAAGATAAGCCTCTGGTGAATTTTTGTGAAAAGTTTGGGATTCAACTTATTCACTCTACTCCATACTAACTTCAAGGTAATAGTTTAGCAGAATCCTCTAACAAAAGCTTAGTAAAGATCATCAGAAAACTGCTGGAAGATAACAAAAAGTTGTGGGATTCAAAAATGAAGTTTTCTCTATGGGAAGATCGAGTAACCACCAAGAGATCAATTGGTACTACTCCATTTCAGTTAGTCTATGGAACTGAAGCTGTTTTTCCTACTTAACTAGCTTTTCATGTGGCAAATTTTCTTCAAGATCAAAAAGGGGAACCAGATGACATGATTGAGAGGATGAACCAACCTATAGAATTACAAAAAAATAGGGATAATTTTTTTGATAAAGCGCAAAGCCATCAGTAGAAAATCAAAGAATCTTTTGACAAAAAGGTGAAGAAATAATATTTCCAGCTGGGAGACCTGGTACTCAAATGGGATGCACAAAGCAAAAATAAGCTAAAACATGGTAAATTCAAAGCCTTGTGGATTGGTCTTTTTAACATTTCTAAAGTTTTGAAAAATAACACTTTTAAATTGCAAATCTTGAAAAATATTGAATTTCCCGGTGGCCCAGTCAATGGGCATTTTTTGAAGAAATACTTTTCCTAAAATCTATGAGTGGATTCCTTTCATTGTAAATATCAATTGTTAGTAAGTTTTATTTTCTTTCAATAATGACACCTAGCCCAATGGAAAAGGCACTGGAACTACATGTTCTTTGCACCTCACAGGGAGGTCTCCATCCCCTGTGGAGCCAGATGTTAACACATAGAGTTGTAGGGGTCAAACAATCACTTTAGTTTTGTTTTTTGAGTCATAGGGTTTTATTGGTTTTAGGTTTTGGGTCTTCTTGTTGTGGTCATAACTTAAATTTTGATTTAAATAAGAAAAAATATGTTATCCTTGGTGTAGATTCTTTATGCCATGAGATTAGTCATCATGGTAAGGTAAATTATCCTTATGAGTCACACTTTTGATCTTAAAATCATTACCATGACATGTCATACCTCCAAGATGTACACAAAGTTTTCCTTGTTGGAAAATTTTTAACAGGCAACATATGCATGTCATTGATGGAAAGTACAGCAATGAATATGGCACGAGTATAGGAAGAATGTAACAGATAGGCACCAGAAGTATTTTGGGAAGACACTGCAAAGAAACCTCAATAAGATCAGAAGAGATAGTGCAGAGGATGTTTGGAATGTTTAACAAGTAGTGTATGCTTGTCATTGATGGAAAGTACAACAGTGGAGATGGCAGGATAAGAAGGATAAAATCCCTTGGGGATTCGGACATACGTGAAAGCTCAGGAGGAACAACATTGAGGAAAACGCCCGCAACAAAGCTCAAGATACAGGAGATCACAGAGGAGAAGGAAGACAAAGATCCATAGCCATTGGATCTCATTCAGAAATCTTGTCAGCCGTCAGATCGGACATGAGCTGCACAAGGTTTACCATTGGGAAAAGCCAAGGTGAAATCCCGACAGAACAAGGGCCGTCAGATTTGAATATTGACAAGAAGAGAGTGCTAAAGAGGAGGACATGTCTCAGCCGTCATATATGAGTGCAGGGTCCGACCACCGTTGGATCGAGGAGAACCTGCACGATCCTTAAAGAAAAAGGAGAAGCGGGCGTAATCGTGATATACAAAATCACAACTTAATCTGAGCCGTCAGATCGAGGTTGAATCTGGACCGTTGATCCCTGTCCATATCGGAGTTTCAAGGATCGAGAGTTGGAGATGTCAAAGAATTTTGACATCAAGAATCCCGATTTCGCGATATGTGAAATCACGATGCAATCTGAGCCGTCAGATCAAGATTTGATATGGACCATTGATTCCACCCAATGGAGAGGCATCGGGGATCGAGAGTTGGACATGACAAAGATTATTGACATCAGGAACCTCGATTTCGCGATATGTGAAATCACGATGCAATTTGAGCCGTCAGATCAAGCTTTGATCTGGACCGTTGATTCCAGCCAATGGAGAGGCATCGGGGATTGAGAGTTGGACATGTCAAAGTTTATTGACATCAGGAACCCCGAAATCACAATGTGTGAAATCTCGACTGAACCTGAACCGTCAGATCAAGATGTGATCTAGACCGTCGACCCAACTCACGACAGCAGACCACATCAACTAGGGACATGTGGCACAATTAGGTAATGACAAGTGTCAGACTGATTCAACATTTCAAGCATATGTAATTCATGAATCAGAGTGACACGTGGCAGTATTCAACACGTGTCAATCCACGTATGACATCAGTAGATGGACACCATATCGGAGTTTCACGGATTGCGACATCAAGAGGAATAGAAAACAAGGCAACAAGAATGCTGAAATCGCGATATGCAATATGGAGATTCAATCGCAGCCGTAGAATCAAACTCAGATATGGATCGTTGATCTAAATCCATATCAGAGTTTCATGGATCGTAACTTAGAGATGTCAAAGAAACAATGCAACAAGAATGCCGATTTCGCGATATGAGAAATTGCGATGCAATCGAAGCCGTAGAATCAAGCTCTGATCAGGACCATTGATCCCACGCCATTACGAGGTATCGGGGATTGCGAATTGGAGAGTCGATATGCCTTATCTCTAGACTCACGAAATGCAAAATCGCGAAAGCACCTTATGCATAAGGATGTGGTCACAGCCCTTGGTCACATCAGCAAGAGATGGACATATGTTAGAATACAAGGAGGAGCCGAGCCTTGTCAGACGGTCAGGTGGAGAACGACACAGAAGGTGACACGACAGGAGTGGGGCCCTTCGTCAATACTCCACCATTCCGGACCCCCCCCTGTATTAAAGACAAAATGACAAGGGGGGTCTGGAATCGCTTTAGCGTCGTTGATCTAGGTGCTTTAATCCTGACTGCTCGAGAGATGTGCGCCCAATTCTGGACCCCCCCCCCCTCCGCTTAAAGATAGAATGGCAAGGGGGGTCCAGAATCTAATCCTGACCGTAGATCTGAGAGCACAGATACTGACCGTCTAGATTTGCTCGCCGCATATCCAACAATGTAGATGAATTTAAACAAGATCAGAGGGATACTAAGGCATGACATAGTGAGACTGCCAGAAACCATTGATGACGTCTGCTAGAGAAGTCGAAGAGACCGTTGTGTGATCGCCAGAGGAGATGAAGAGTCTCCAAGCTTCGTCCGGTGAAGGAAGACTATTCTTAGAAGGGATTGACAGATGGATGGGAATTGAGGTCTGTAACTGAAATAGAGAAAGTGAGTTCGATTGTCATAGAGAAGACAAAGAGTCTCAAATTGCCAGAGAGGCTGAGGAATCTCAGGATAACATACAGTGATGTTGGACACGCGGGGCGAACCACCAGAGAAGCTGAAGAGTCACGATGATGATCAAACAGAACACTCGAGAGGTGGAGGATAACGGCGTGGAGTCAACATACAGAGGAATTGCAAACACTGCATGCACAAGGTGCACAGAAGCTATAAATACACAGTACAGAGAAGAGAAGAGTGTTGTTGTTGTTACTATCGGTTGTTGTTGTTCGAGTGGTGGTGGTTGTTGATGTGGAAAGTGATTCATGTGTGAAGAAGGAAGATAGTGCAGCAGCTGAATTGAACTGAAGAGGAACTGTGTAGTGAATGGACATGGCGCACAGAGGATAAAATGTAGAAGAACAAATAGTGCAAGTGATATGTGAAGAAAGGCAGTGAGGTAGAAAGAGCAACGAGATGCAGCAGAACAGTAATAAGTTAGGTAAGCCATTGTTGAACATTATATCACTGTAATAAGTTTCAGAAGAAAAGATTTATATTTTATGGTGGTTGGGAGGTGCTCGGGAGGACTGTTGTCCTAAGAGGTTCAAGTGGGTGTTGTCCTAAGAGGTTCAAGTGGGTGCTTGGACACAAGGAGTTGTATCTTCCATCTGGTTGCAGCCAGAGAAACCAGGGTGGCAGGGTGGTGCAAGGGAGAACTCTTGTTCTTTGTTTTACAGGTTGGTGCCTGTATGATTGGAAGTTGGTGCTTCCATCCAGTTGGTGCTGGAAACACTCAGGGAGTTAGTTCTTACTTCTAGTGGGTGCTAGAGAAAACAAAGAGTTGGTGCTATCAACAAGTAGCAACTTGAAAAACAGAGGTTGTAGCCTCATTATGAGTTGGTTCTCATATGTATGATAATGTAAAGAATGTAACTATTACTTATCATATAAATAAAAAGAGGTTTTTACCCTGTATGGGTTTCCTCAGGAAATATTTGTCTCTGTGTTTCTCATATATGTGACTGATGCTTAATGTGCCATTGTTTATTTCCCTGCATTATTGGGATCATCATTTAGTGTCTCAGCAAAGATTTTAAAAGAAGCATAATTGTTTAAGCACGGTAACAACTGATTCACCCCCCCCCCTCTCAGTTGTCCAACAATTGGTATCAGAGCCGGCCCCCTTTTATCTAAGGGTAGATCCTAGAGCTTAAACATGACATGCCATGAAGGGACTTCAGTCACCAGGCCTCCTCTATTTGATGGAATGAATTTTGCCTTCTGGAAGGTTAGAATGAGATCATACCTAATGGCCTTAGGAGTTGATGTATGGGATGTGGTAGAAACTGGATACATAAATCCTGTTGTGCTAGCTTCCAAGGATGATAAGTTAGAATTTAGCTTTAATGCTAAGGGAATGAATGCTATCTTGAATGGACTTGTAGAAGCCGAGTTTGTGAAGGTGATGCATCTTCAAACTGCTAAAGAAATGTGGGACAAACTCATTAACAGTTATGAGGGTAATGAGAAGGTAAAGGATGCAAAGCTTCAAACCTACAGAATATAGTTTGAACAACTGAAGATGAAGGAATATGAAATTGTTGGAAAATATTTTCTGAGAGTAGAAGAAATGGTAAATGCAATGAAGGCACTTGGTGAAACAATTGGGGAACCTTATTTAGTTCAGAAAATCTTGAGATCTCTCCTAGATAGGTTCAACCCGAAGGTCTCTGCTATAGAAGAACTTAATGATCTGAAAA
The DNA here is from genome assembly GCA_009831015.1 of Picea engelmannii. Lineage (NCBI taxonomy): Eukaryota > Viridiplantae > Streptophyta > Pinopsida > Pinales > Pinaceae > Picea > Picea engelmannii. The sequence goes on along the minus strand of ML783392.1, from coordinate 128,931 downwards.
CCTTGCAGTTTGACCAACTTCTCAGAACATTGACTACATATGAAATGAGAATAGTTAAAGATAAACCCACCTCCATAGAAGCATCATTTAAAGCAGACAAGAATAAGGATTCTGAGCCCGATGAAATTGAAGCAAAATTTGTGAAGAGACTGAAGAAGGGATCAGGAAAATACAAAGGTAAATTGCCTTTCAAATGCTTTAACTGTGGAAGGATAGGTCATTTTGAAAACAAATGTCCACACAAGAAACATGATCAGAACTATGAAGGTGAAGAGAAGCACAAATCCAGGAGATTTGATAAAAATAAAAGTTTATGTGTAAGCAATGATGACTCCTCAGAAGACACTGATAGTGACTCTTCCTATGAAGATAAGGTAAATGAATTCATGCTTATGGAAAAAGAGAATTATGATAATAAAATCACAGGCAGTGATGAGAATGATGAAGAAGTTGTGGTTGACATTGAAGGAGAACTAATCAGTGCATTGGAAGAGATTGATAGACTCAGAATTAAGAACAGAAAGAAAAAACAATTGCTGATACAGTTTGAGAAAGACAATAAAAAGCCTGATGAAGACTTTGCCCTGCTGAAAGTGGAATTAGAAGAGGCAAGAAAAATTGAGGATATTCTAAAACATCAGCTATCAGAAAAGAGGGCAAGATCTGAAGCCCTGGAAGAAGAAGTAGTGAAAACTAGGAAAGAGATGGAGAAGTTTCAAGCCTTGTATAATCAGAATTTGTCAAGTATCAAAGCCTCAGAAGGATTAGCCACCATTCTGAATCAGCAAAGGAATCCAAAGCTGAAAACCGGTTTGGGTTATGAAGAGGGATCAAGCAGTGGGAAGTCAGGAAATGAAGAACCCATCAAGTTTGTCAAAAGTACAACCAATGACAATAACAAGCCTGCAAAAACAAAGGAAGACAACCAGCTACCCAAGACAAGTAAAGGAAAAAGTGCCAGGACTGAATTTGTAGAACAAATAAATAATGCACTCCCTGCTCAAAGACATCATCAACATGAAATAAATCGATTTGCTCGAAGAAGACAACCATTTTCCAGGTACAAAGATTTTTTCTATGGATATTGTTTCTACTGTTCTAATTTTGGTCACAAAGCTGTAAATTGTTCCTTAAGAATTAGACATGAGCAATTAAGATTTCCAAGGAATAAATCTCTGCCACAACAAAGAATGATACAACAAAGTAACAAACCATCACATATTGCAAATTTCCAAATTAAGTCTAGAGACATGCAATTGAGGAGGTCAAGGATCAATAAACAATCGATGAGTAAACAACCCTGCAACAATAACTTTGACCTATTGAACAATGAGATTGAATGCTATAACTGTCACAACTTTGGCCGCAAAGCTACAAACTACCATCTCATGAATTACAAAGCAGATCCAAGAATAAAGTTCTTAGATAGAAAGACCAGCACATGGAAAAGGAAAGATAGTGAAAAATGTGGTCAAGCACTTTCAATTGAAAAACAGAAGGCCTCTGGAAAAATAGACAGTGGATGTTCCAAGCACGTAACTGGAGACAAGGATAATCTATTGTCCATAAGTAAAAGCAAAACAGGAAATGTGATCCCTGAAAATGATGAACCAGGCAAAATCAAGGATAGAGGGATGATGAGTTTGAGTAATGACAAAGGAGATGCCCAGTACATTCTGCTTGTGGATGGTATGAAACATAATTCGCTCAGTACAAGTCAAAAATGTGACAGAGGAAGTGAAGAGGTGCTCACATCCAAAGAATGTAAGGTAAATGTGAACTCAGGACAAATGGTGAATAATAGTATAAGGGAAAACAATAATGTTGATGTTGAATCCTCCCCTGCAAGTAAAGAAGAAGATTCATATACAATAAAAGAATGCTCACTTAGCATTTACCCCATGGATGAAGTAGGAGAAGAACCATGTCATAAACATGAAGCATAAGTCTTGAAGGTTGAGAAGGCAGACACCCAAATCAAGTTCTTGAGTAGATCCATGACTCTGGACAAGGTCTTGGATAGCCAGAGATCACCAAATGACAAATCCGATATTGGATTCAACAAGGTAGAAATAAGTGCTCCTAAGAAACCTGAGATAGGTCCTTCATTTGTGAGAAAGAAAAGAAGGTGTGAGAGTGGGTGTAGCAGTTTTCTCTTGTGATTAAAAATGGACATGAAAGCCCTGGATTGAATGCATCATGGAAGAAAAAAATGAAAATTGCAGTAATAGAGATCGATGAAACTCAATGGGGAGATCCAAGGGCTCTTTAAAAAGTACAAGCTACAATTGCACAATGTTCAAGTAGGACAACAACATTCTGATGTACATGACATCCCGTAGAGATAACGAGAGGAAAGACTTTTTCAAGGAAAGTTAATCTTTTAGGAACAAAGGGAAAATCAGAGGATGCGTAGCATGAGATTTAGCAAATGTGCAGAGTGAGGTGAAACGCAGAGAAGAAGCAGAGAATAATGACAAAAAGAGAAGAAGCAAAGAAGAATGACAAAAAGAGCAGAAGCAGAGAAGAATGAAATAAAGAGCAGAAGCAGAGAAGAATAACAGAAAGAGCAGAAGCATAGCAGAATGATAGAAAAATATGATGCAGAGCAGAATAGATAACAGTGATAGGGGGAGTCATCCACACATGAGGAGATTGATAAAGGAGTTCGAGCAAGAGAGGTGAGCAATTTTAAGTATTCTACAGAGGATGCAGTGGAAGATGAAGATGAACAGGTCCAAGAATCAGAAAGAGAAGACTTTGGTTTAGATACAAATATTTTGCAGGCCTCAAATGAGAGAGTTCATCCCATCATGGGGATTTTGCATTGGTTTAATATCTGATACCTCTTAAAAATACTACAACAGCTTAGGGGGAGCATGTTTTCTTTGACATTGATGTCAAAGGGGGAGAAAATAATCTGGGTGCCTTTGTTGCCATCAATGCCAAAGGGGGAGATTGTTGGAAAATGTTTAACAGGCAACATATGCTTGTCATTGATGGCAAGTACAACAATGAAGATGGCACGAGTATAGGAAGAATGTAACAGATAGGCACCAGAAGTATTTTGGGAAGACACTGCAGAGCAACCTCAATAAGATCAGAAGAGATAGTGCAGAGGATGTTTGGAATGTTTAACAAGTAGCGTATGCTTGTCATTGATGGAAAGTACAATAGTGGAGATGGCAGGATAAGAAGGATAAAATCCCTTGGGGATTCGAACGTACGTGAAAGCTCAGGAGGAACAACATTCAAGAAAACACGTGCAACAAAGCTCAAGATACAGGAGATCGCAGAGGAGAAGGAAGACAAAGATCCATAGTCGTTGGATCTCATTCATAAATCCTATCAACTGTCAGATCAGACAGGAGCTGCACAAGGTTTACCATCAGGAAAATCCAAGGTGAAATCACGACAGAACGAGGGCCGTCAAATCTGAATATTGACAAGAAGAGCATGCTAAACAGGAGGACAGGTCTCAGCCCTCAGATTCGAGCACAGGGTCCGACCACCGTTGGATCGAGGTGAACCTGCACGATCCTTAAAGAACAAGGAGAAGCGGGCATAATCGCGACATGCGAAATCGTGACTTAATCTGAGTCGTCAGATCGAGGTTGAATCTGGACCGTTGATCCCTTTCCATGTCGGAGTTTTGAGGATCGAGAGTTGGAGATGTCAAAGAATTTTGACAACAAGAATCCCGATTTTGCGATATGTGAAATCACGATGCAATCTGAGCCGTCATATCAAGCTTTGATCTGGACCGTTGATTCCAGCCAATGGAGAGGCATCGGGGATCGAGAGTTGGACATGACAAAGATTATTGACATTAGGAACCCCGATTTCATGATATGTGAAATCACGATGCAATCTGAGCCGTCAGATCAAGCTTTGATCTGGACCGTTGATTCCAGCTAATGGAGAGGCATCGAGGATCGAGAGTTGGACATGTCAAAGTTTATTGACATCAGGAACCCCGAAATTGCGATGTGTGAAATCCCGACTGAACCTGAACCATCAGATCAAGATGTGATCTAGACCATCAACCCAACTCACGACAACAGACCACATCATCTAGGGACACGTGGCACAATCAGGTAATGACAAGTGTCAGACTGATTCAACATTTCAAGCACATGTAAGTCATGAATTAGAGTGACACATGGCAGTATTCAACACGTGTCAATCCACATATGACGTCAGCAGATGGACACCATATCAGAGTTTCGTGGATCGCGACATCAAGAGGAATAGAAAACAAGGCAACAAGAATGCCGAAATCGCGATATGTGATATGGCGATTCAATCACATCCGTAGAATCAAACTCAGATCTGGACCATTGATCTAACTCCATATTGGAGTTTTAGGGATTGCAACTTAGAGATGTCAAAGAAACAATGCAACAAGAATGTCGATTTCGTGATATGCAAAATTGCGATGCAATCGCAACCGTAGAATCAAGATCTGATCAGGACCGTTGATCCCACGCCATTACGAGGTATTGGGGATCGCAACTTGGAGAGTCGAGATGCCTCATCTCTAGACTCGCGAAATGGGAAATCACGAAAGCGCCTTATGCATAAGGCTGTGGTCACAGCCCTTGGTCACATCAGCGAGAGATGAACATATGTTATAAGACAAGGAGGAGCTGAGCCTTGTCGCACGGTCAGGTGGAGAATGACACAGAAGGTGACACGACAGGAGTCTGACCTTCTAGATTTTCTCGCCGCATATCCAATGATGTAGATGAATTTAAACAAGATCGGAGGGCTACTAAGGCACGACACAGTGAGACTTCCAGAAACCATTGATGACGTCTGCTAGAGAATTCGAAGAGACCGCTATGTGATCGCCAGAGGAGATGAAGAGTCTCCAAGCTTCATTCGGTGAAGGAAGAATATTCTTAGAATGGATTGACAGATGGATGGGAATTGAGTCCTATAACTGAAACAAAGAAAGTGAGTTCGATTTTCACAGAGAAGACGAAGAGTCTCAAACTGCTAGAGAGGCTGAGGAATCTCAGGATAACATACAGTGATGTTGGACACGCGGGGCGAACCACCAGAGAAGTTGAAGAGTCACGATGATGATCAGACAAAACACTCGAGAGGTGGAGGATAACGACGCGGAGTCAGCATACAGAGGAATTGTGAACATTGCATGCACAAGGTGCACAGAAGCTATAAATACACAGTACAGAGAAGAGAAGAGTGTTGTTGTTGTTACTATCGGCTATTGTTGTTCGAGTGGTGGTGGTTGTTGATGTGGAAAGTGATTCATGTGTGAAGAAGGAAGATAGTGCAGCAGGTGAATTGAACTGAAGAGGAACTGTGCAGTGAGTGGACATGGCGCACAGAGGATAAAACGCAGAAGAACAGACAGTGCAAGTGATATGTGAAAAAAGGCAGTGAGGTAGAAAGAGCAACGAGATGCAGCAAAATAGTGATAAGTCGGGTAAGCCATTGTTGAACATTATATCACTGTAATAAGTTTCAGAAGAAAAGATTTATATTTCAGGGTGGTTGGGAGGTGCTCGAGAGGACTGTTGTCCTCAGAGGTTCAAGTGGGTTTTTGAAGACAGGGAGATGTAGCTTCCATCTGGTTACAGCCAGAGAAACCAGGGTGGCAAGGTGGTGCAAGGGAGAACTCTTGTTCTCTGTTTTACAGGTTGGTGCCTGTATGATTGGAAGTTGGTGCTTCCATCCAGTTGGTGCTAGAAACACTCAGGGAGTTGGTGCTTCCTTCTAGTGGGTGCTAGATAAAACAGAGAGTTGGTGCTCTCAACAAGTAGCAGCTTGCAAAACAGAGGTTGTAGCCTCATTATGATTTGGTGCTCATATGTATGATAATGTAAAGAATGTAACTATTACTTATCATATAAAGAAAAAGAGGTTTTTACCCTG
>ML783392.1:104912-122913 GCA_009831015.1 Picea engelmannii | reverse complement strand
TCTGTGTTTCTCATATATGTGACTGATGTTGAATGTGCCATTGTTTATTTCCCTGCATTATTGTGATCATCATTTAGTGTCTCAGCAAAGAGTTTAAAAGAAGCATAATTGTTTAAGCATGGTAACAACTGATTCACCCCCCCCCTCTCAGTTGTCCAACATTCCTTTGTCACTCTCCAACCATTTAGATGTCAACTCAAAGTTAGTTTTATTTGCTGCCAACTCACTAGGAGAGTTCGCAACATACTCATGAGTACCTTAAGCATTCATTTGTCATCATTTCAGTTAAGGAATGTGTCAAAGGGGATTTCATTATTTTCAACACCTTCATTTAACCAACTTTTCAGGGATTATGTCATAGATCTTCTAACAATCTCCTTGAAGTGCGCAATTTTGATTTTGAGCTCGATGCTATGAATTGGCGCTGCAGAATGGCTGAAGAGGATCGTTGAAGTTTGGATAATTTTCAAATAGAAAAACTCAAGTTTACATGAATCAAAATCAAAACCAGTTTACCAGGTACTCCTTGATGTTCTCCACACTGTTCAAAGGTTGAAAAAGGGGTTTATGTTGTTTATTGCACTAGCGCTATGAATTGTTCAAGATTCATCTACTGCCAACTGATAAACTCATTCTCATGGCACCCTAAACCTTGTACACCAGTCCATATTTATTTTTGACCTCATGCATCTTTACTTATGCAAATAATTCATATGTTCCACTGAACACCTCAGCGTTGCAAACTAGTTTCTTTGACTCTGCAAAATTTGGCATTGCAAACTAGGTGATGTGAACCCTCTATTCCAAGATTGTTCAAAACCTCTTTTTCTGCATTATCTTGAAGTGTAGTCTTAAGAAAGTGAATGATACCCTTATCAAACATGAGGTGTGTGGTAAAGCATTTGTAGAAGCTAGCCTAAAATTTCATACTTCATTAGTGTTGCAAACTGATATCTATGCCACTAAAACCATGTTATTTGCAAGAAGCTTCATTATATTCCTTTCATTATAAATCTCAATGGTTGTTCCATTATCCCTCTATTCAAAGTGTGATTTATCTTATACCATTGATGTTCATAGAGTGATGTATATAAATATTTGACAAGGTGAGCTTTAGGGAAAACATTTTTTTCATTGAAACCCTAAATTCTTGTGCACTCTTTTTTCACACACCCAGTTGTCATAACAAATTACAAAAAGCATTCTTTTAGCAATGGTTATGGAGAGTCAACAACACAAGAAGACTCACAAGGGAGAGGATATCATGAGGATAGAACCTTATGATATGCAACTCCTTTACTCTAAACCTTTGTTCAGAGAAACTTTTTAGAGTGTAGGTTGTATAAATTTCTATCAAACGATGCAGAGGCATAATCCAGAGGTGGCCAAAGAGTTTTCACTCAACTTTAATGGGACTAAAACAAAAGTGGGTATGCTAGAGTTTGATGTTTCAGAGAATTCCATCTCTATTGCACCGGAGATACCCAACTGTTGGTCCTGATTAAACTTAAGGCTTAAAGAATAATGTCAGACATCAGGAAATTTTTTTAATAGAGTGTGTTTTTAAAGTGCTTTTTTTACCTTATTTATATGAGAAAAAATCCTTAAATGAAATTAACAATTCGACAACACAGAGGCCATATTTTGTGTCTAAATCAAAATTGTAATATTGAATGGTGTGAGAGAAAGATACAAAACTATAAAATAAAGAAAGGCATCAATTACTGAAGAGTCTCACTTTGTTGCAGTAGAAGAAAATAGATAGTGTAACCTTGAATAAAGCATTAAATACAGTAACCCACACAACAAGCAGGTCTTGATTTACTCACAGTAAATGCATAGGAAAAGATTCTTACTTAATAAATTACTGATAAAAAAAGATTACATTAGTTGTCGTACTAAATTGAAATCAAACATTTATCAAGGAATACATAAATAAATATTGAGAAATGGAAAACAAAAGAAACACATAACCCAGATTGAACAAAACTTGGAATCTCTTTCTGCACTTGTATTAATACTCTATAAGGAGAGTTTTCTCTATTACAATCGGAAAGAAGCAACCTTCAATATATTTTTAATCTATGTATTTATACAAAATTGTCACAACCCCAATCAATTGGACTTATCATACTTTAAAAATAGTAAATATTTTTGAATAAGATTACAACATGTAAAAACTAAAAAATTCCATTAGCCTTCTCCTCTGTCTCTTTGTCTACTAGCATAGACATTTCTTCTCCTCATCCTTTACCCTAGAGGTAGTTGGCATCCGATCTTCACTTGTATGAGTAGCATGTGCATGTGTTCTTACTTGTTTGTAGATGTTCTTTCTTTCCCATATTTGACACATTGTATGCATCTACTCACTAACCTTACCACCAACCCAGAAGGTTCAGTTGCTTAATTTTCCTCAAAAGTGTATAGCTTCATTTCTACCTAAGGAAACTTTTCATGTATCCTTTTTGCTCCTAAATATGTATCCTATAAATGTAAGCCTGGTTTTACTATCCATTTATTTATTTGGTGAATATCAATTTGATTCATTTTCTATATGGTCATCAAGGATTCTTCTTTGCTTGTCCTAGCATTATATTGATTATTTTCTATGTCAATTTGTCCCAGGGCTTCAGAGATAGTATTTCCTTCAATATCAAGTAGCCTTTTTTCTAGTGAAGATAATGCTTCTAGATAGGCTTCATTTACCTCCCTGGCCAATCTTTTGCTTTCGACCAGATTTGTTTCCCAGGCCTTCAAAATTATGTCGCCTCTGGTTTTCTCAGAAGGAGACAGTCGAGGAACCTATGATATATCATCTTCTGGTACCCGTAAGATAGCCTCTTGAAACTTAGCCTGAGTTGAACGATATTCTCTTTCTTTAATGTATATGTTCTTCAGGGAAATATCTACTACTTGGTAACAATTTTGGATGGCTTCCACTTTTGTAAAGAGATCCTCTTGGGTTGATTCTAGCTTGTCATGTACTTCTAGTGCTTGATCCTGAAAATATTCCATCTTTACTATTGTACCTTGAGTCAAGTCTATCCTGGCTTGTAATTTCTTGATTAATTCTTCCTATTGAGTGACCAATCCTATGTTGGCCTATGAATTATGATATAGGTCATCAAGGTTATCTTTCAGTTGTTAGATCTGTTGTTTGTCATAGGATACGACTTGTTCAAAATATTTGTTCATCTTATTTATTACATCCTGTTCCATATTCATTATTTGGTCTTAAAACTTCCCTACCAACAGGTTTCTTTGTTTCAGCTTCTCATATAGATTTTCTACTGACCACTGATTGGTCGTGGAAAAGGAACCTAATGAACCTGCCATTTCCTTAGTGAATTATGAATCTTCTAGGCCCTGTCCATCATACATCATTCTTTTCCTTTCGAATATTGCACCCTCTTTCTGATGTGTTTCTCTTTTAACTATGGCCCTCCTCTTCTTTCTAAAAAAGAAGTCTGAAGGAGGCATTTCTTTGGCTGAAATTGGGGTAAGATCATCTATAAGGATGACTTCAAAACTACGATTTATGTGACTTGAATGCAAAGGTGTTAATGAAATAATGGGGTTACCTATCTTTGTGGATGTTTGTTTCTCTATTGTATCCATAACTAGTTTATCTGGTGTAGACAATGATAAATCCTATCCTCATTTCAGAAAGGCTTCGAGCTGAGCCTTTGCTTGAAGGCCTAGTGGAGTTGATACTGAAGCTTCCAATTTTTTGATTGAGACTTCAATGTCTTTTGGATTTTCCATAGTTCCCTTTCCTCTAGAGCTCCCTGTCTCAAAACTAGGAGGTACAGTCTCTTATGTAGATGAAGAGGCTACTGACTCTCCCTGTAGTACCTTAGGCAAGCTATTCCATATGTGCTTTTGGAAATTGAAGAAGCTAGCCCGTTGATCTAGTGACAGATTTTGGACTCTACCTAGTTCTTCCTCGTATGACCTAGCTCCCCTGAATATTTCATCCTGTGGGGAATTATCGTGCACATACTTATTTAAATTGTATTGAGACAGGTGATTTTCTATGATCTTCTATGGATTGTTCCTTTTAAACTCAATGACAATTAACTTGACATATTCTAGAGCTGCAGCCTCTACTTTAGAATGGCCGAAGTCTAACAACAAAAACATACCAACCTGAAGAGGGAAGGTTGGCCATATTGTTTTCTAGGCCGCTTTCAATTCCTTACTGATTCCCCATGTCACAGTCTAATAAGACACTTCTCGACATACCAATTGATCTGGTAAAAACTTTGGGAGAGCATGGGGGGGAACCGAACACCTGAAAACCCTGATGTAGGAAAAGTTTTATTCGATGTACCAATCTACTATTCTACCCAAGTTTTCCACGATTTTGTCTGAAACTCTGGGAGGTGGGCAACTATATAGAGCAATATGAATAGTCACAACTATGTAATGGTAGATTTCATAGAAGAAATATTTGGCTCTATCTTCCCACAGTTGGGAGTGATAGAAATGGATAGGTTTAGCATTTGTTGGGGTCCAGCTCCAGTTCATCAGAGGGAAAGGAGTCATAAAGAAAATAACATCCATGATGTATGATGACATATAAAAATGGGCAGGTTTCCTTTTGGACTGTTCCAATTGGTACTATGTGATTTCCTTAGCCAGGTTGTCTGATAACATCTTAGCCCAGTTGAAAGATTATCGCTCGACCACTTCGTGTATAATTGGTACCCATTCCAATGGGAAATGAGCAGAGTCATTTTTCCTGAATATCCTACATAACATCATAGCCACATAGATCATATGGTATTATAACAACATTGTGGAATAAATGTCGTGAGTTTCAGCTTTGAATTTCTTCGGGTGCCCCCAACAGTCTTTGATTAAATCAGGGTAGATTTTATCATATTGCTTACACTCCTGTTTCTCAAAATCCATTATGAATGCAGTGTTGTAGTTATATTTGAAATTAGGGGATATTTTATACATTAATTGTATGTGTTCTGGCCAAAAAGACCCAACATCAACCTTCTGTGAGTTGTAAATTCTCCTAGTTGAAATGTCGATGTTTTCCAGGGCCCAGCCTATCATGTCATTATATGGCATAAGTCTCGTTCACACAACTATTTTGTGTAGCCCTAACTAAGCTATGTCCCTGAGTTTGGTTTCATGACTTTCGGTTACTTCATCACCTGAATCATCTGGGAAATTTATGAGCTCATGTTATAGAATATCGAACACCTGTGTCCAAGATTTCAAAGTGTCAATGGCCCTCAGCGAGGTATCTGACAGAATATATGTATTCAAATTTGTTCTCTCACCAGTTGCTTTAGCCATCTTTCGTGGTGCCATGATATTGATGAAATCAGAACGGGGCTACCTATTACAAGGAAATACATGAGCTTTCTTAGTTGGCTAAAACTTGTTATTCTGCAAGAATGAAAATGGAATTTAAAATCAAATATTCTTATTCAACTCAAGCGTATTGATCTAAGAATACCTTTACCGACGATAAATTTATTTACCTTAATGAGAGAATATAAACAGTGATTTGCAATCCATATTGAAATCATTGTCATTTATTTGTGATTAATTCCATTAATATTGGTGATTCATGATTGGGGAGTTGGGTAAAATAGGTTTGAAATTTCCCGAATCGCGAATTCATGAAAAATTAATTGCGAGATAATCTTGTTTAAAACATTAATTAATCATGTTTAACTTTAATTGTTTTTGGGTATTCAGACTTCGAGATTTTTAACAGCAACTCAAGATAGAATTCCCGAAACCGCAAAATGATTAATTATCGGATAATCATTTTTTAGATTTAATTAACCCCGTTTAAGTTTGAAGTGCTTCGGAAGTTCAGACTTCAGATACTTCAAGATATGATGGATGATAAATGCCTAAACTTCTGAAGTGTGAAGTTATTAATTGTGTTTTACCCGAGATCAACTTAACTAATTAATATTTAATATTTCAGGATTTTGTTGCTTCGTGGATTTTCAATTTAGCTTGTCATTATATTTTCGAATGGTCGTTACCCGCAATGACATGTTGAGGGTGATTTCATTTTAAATGATGTGTCGAGACCAGGTGGTGCCACGTGTTACTTAGATTCGTACGAATCTTCAGAGGAAAATGTCACAAATGGATGCCATGTGTCAACCCAGGGAAGACTCGAAATATACACGTGTATTATGCCTTGTGTCCTTTGAAAGTTTATTAAAGAGTGATAACGAATTCTTTCAGGTTTCGGGGTTTTTAAAGTCATGACTTGTTGAAATGCCCAAAGTGAAAAACTTTGAAGTGACCTTTAGTGATTTGGTTACTTAATAATCAGGCAGCTCCACAAGTCGAAAGAGATTAGTATCGTTCAATCAACGGAGGAACTTCATCAATGACGAATACTACATGTGCCTTGTTACTATTTAACCAGAGATGATTTTGGTTTAAAGTTTAAAGTTATAGGATTATAAATGTTCCAACACTAACAATGGAGGGAAATGGTTCAAAACTATGTCATTAAATTCTTCCTTATCAAAGGAATTCCTTAATCGAGAGAATTAGGAGGCCAAATTGTCCAAAGGAATACTTAGAAGCCACATGCTTGAATGTTTTGATAAGATGCTGAGGGTTATCCATAGATACTTCACATGTGAGGGGAGGTTTAACATGGTGTACCAATACCACATCAGGATGTTTTTACAGTTCACAGGAAAATAAGCCATGAACCTTCCATTTAATCTTTTTAGAAGCATTGGTAAGATGTCTGAGAGAGTTCAAGCCAATTCAAAACAAGTAGACACCAGTGCATTTCACTCTGGCCTTATTAATATGTTAGTAATGGAAGAATTGAGGAATACAAACACTGATTGGGAAACCTTCCTAACTTCATCACAGTTTTAGTTAGATGTTTCCCCCACTTGACAGTCTAACATAAAAATTCCTACTCATGTTCATAGGACTGTGAATTAAGAGAATAACAAGAGGAAAATGGTGATTGTGAGTAATAAAATTGACAAAGCCACTTATGAAGAAGAAGCAGGAGGTATTTAACAACCTTTAGTGATGCCGACCCCCTCCCCTCCTAGGGGATGCTCGACCTCCTGGTCAAGGATCTTCACAAGGCTGAGCTGAATTAGCTCCATGGGACCCTGATAGCCCCAATTTGGTTTATCACAGGCCCTTTTATAAACTTAGGCACATGTCGTATAGAACTCATGGGCCCCTTCCTTAGCACTCTTTAATCTTATAATTTTGTGGGCGCTAGCTCCCGTTGCTAGCCCCTCTTCACACACGACCTCGATCTATGACCTGGGGATAAATCCTGAAAGGTGCTTGGACTTTTCCATTCGATAGTTCCAAATGATCCAACTCCTTTTTCTCCCAAAGTGATTCACACCCGAAGCGATAGATTGAGTGCCACTTGCTCCGATAACTTACAGATGGAGCTTGCCCTCTATGATCTAACAACACGCATCCACTTCAGATCTATGCCCAAGATCTTCTTCGCTAGATCGACCTTCGGAGTTTTTGGATACTTTTCCTTCGCCTTACCTCTGAAGGAATCTTCCTCTGAAACTAGTGGATCTCCTCCACGTGTCTCCTATAGATCCAACGATCCAGATCTTCTCGCTCTTCGCGACTTCATGAAAATCAACTTTTTCTCCATGTGACTCTCCCAAGATTCTTCCCCACAAACTTGCTTATCCGCTTCCATGTATTCTCCTCACAGCCAATGGTTAAGATTACTTCACGTCATGAGGACTTCGGAAATCCTCGCTCCTCAAACACTTTAAAACCTCCAAACTACAAAGTGTCATAGGACTCCACGGCTAACCTCTGTGTAATTCTCCCAGATGTGATTGTATGGAACGATCCTGCTTCCTCCTGAAGGGATCTTTCTCATAGATTTGTAAAATATTAGAGGGCTCCTCCCTATTAGATATTTCTCTCCCTCTATCTCTTCTGAGCTTGTTCCTCCTTCAATATTTTACTCCTCTAAGCATTTTCTTCGACACTTAGTTGAAATTGATCCTGTGCATGCCTTGCAACATGTCTTCACACACGGTTTAGCTTATTTCTGAGTGATTGTGCACACCTTGCAACAATTCTTCACACAACTCAATTTCTCCTCCTGAAAAAAATAACTTAATTATATCTCCACCTACGCACACCTTGCGAGGCCTTCTACATTTTGTTTCACCCAAAGCTTCGAGATACTCCTCCCGAGCTTCCGAGTCAAAATAATTTGTCAATGCACTCCTTGCATACAATTTTTACTCCTTGCAAATTAAGTCTTTGCGCTCTCTCTTCTAAGCTTTCGATTCGAAATAGATTTTGTCAAAGCATTCTTTGCGGGCACGTATGCACTCCTTGCATAGGCTCATGAAGAGAAACAATTGAAACTTATATAAACTCTCTAAGATTCATATATTCAACCATGTAAATCAATTCATAAACATAAGAATGAGTAAATAACAGAGAACATAAAGACACATAAAACCTACCATGCATTCAGGTAGACACAACAATAGCAACACGAGACATTTGGGATCAACGTTTCTCTGTTATATTCATTCATATGAAAATATACATGGACTCGTACAATTCTGATAAGATTTGATAACTTTTACAACAAATACAACTACAACAACAACTCTCGGCTACAATACTCTTCAGCAGCCTCTTCTGGGAAACAATACAATTTTTTTATACAAAATAGCTCCTTGATATTTTCCCTAAGACTACCTTAGCGCTATCTTATCTAATTAAAAGATACTAACTACTAAGTCTTATTACAATAAATATTTTATACAACAGATAAGAGAAAATTCATCGAATCTATACTGTAACCTACTGCATTAAAAAAAATACATTCCCCATCAATCTCATGCGATGGTTCTACTCCCAAACATTAAAGACGTTCATTGATTACATTTTTTTCAAGATATTTCAAGAGATGTTCTTTTTGAAATTCAAAATTTTCTTCAAAATGCATGCAAGGATGTTGAGTTGTCCTCCACTCATGCTTCCTAACGATGCTCTTGCATCATACTCCTCTGGGCCAAAATTCATGGGCTCCTATCCATGAGCTCCTGCAATGACTTTCCATGCTTCTAGATATCTACTTCATTTACCCATCTAGCATCTTCTATTGGGTGTCCTTTCCATTTTACCAAATACTCAAAATATGTCTTTCTCCTGGTCTTCTTACCAATCCTTTGATCTATGAACTTCTCCATATGCATATTTTCTGCTATAGGAATCTGCTTCTCACAATGGATCTCTTTCTGATATTCTGATCCTCTTGTGTCATCTTCCCTATAAGGATACATATATGAAATGTTGAATATGGGCGATATACCCACATCCTATGGAAGCTCTAATTCATATTTGTTAGCATCAAATTTCTTTAGGATATTGCATGGTCCTATCTTTTTCATTTTCAATTTATTATATGCTCCCCTTGGGAACCTTTCCTTCTTGAGATGTGCCAGTAATTGATCTCCAACTTCAAATTGAAGTTCCCTCCTATGCTGATCAATTCTGTGCTTTTATTCTTTACTGCTTCTTTGCAACTACTCTTTGATCTGATTGTGAAGCCTCTGCATTTCTATAGCGAAGTTTTCTACTCCAGTGCTTCTGAATTCATTCTTCTCTAGATCTCTCAACTCTGATACTCCTCTTGGATTCATTTCATACACTATATGGAATGGACTCTTTCATGTACTCCTATTTACTGAGTCATTGTATGAAAACTATGATTGTGAATGAATTTGATCCCACTGACTGTGATGTTCAGTGACCAAACTCCTCAACAAATATCCTAAACTCTGATTCACTACCTCAGTCTGTCCATCCGTTTGAGGGTGATATGCAAAACTGAAGGATAGTTATGTTCCCAGTTTCTTACACAATGTTCTCCAAAAATGACCAACAAATTTGGTGTCTATATCTGAAACAATACTCTTGGGAAACCCATGAAGTCTCACAACTTCCTTGAAAAAAAAATTGCAATATGCTTTGCATCACTAGTTTTCTGGCATGGGATAAAGTGTTCCATATTTGAAAATCTATCAACTACCAAAAAAATGGAATTGCTTCTCTTTTCTGTTCTTGTCAAACCCAACACAAAATCCATGCTTTTGCATCCCAAGGCCTGTCTGGAATAGGAAATGGCTGATACAACCCCGTGTTATTTTTCTTTCCTTTTGCATGCTAGAAAATATTACATATTTCCTCAAAATTCTCCAAGTCTCCCCTCATGCCTGGCCAATAGTACAAACTGTTCAATTGTGCAAATGTTTTTTCATGGCCAAAATGTCCAGCTAGACCTCCACTATGTTTTTCTTTCAACATATTATCTCTCATTGAGCATTTCAGTATGCACAACTGGATACCTTTAAACATCAATCCATCTTGAATCAAATACTCTCTCCATTGGATTATGTCTCTAATCATAGGATTTGCACATGCTTCATATGCCTCTTTAAAATATGGATAATCACAATACATCTCCTTAAGGTGTTCAAAACCTAAGGTTTTCACTTGAAATTCCTGCAGAATTAGACATCTCCTTCTCAATGCATCAAAAAATTTGTTAGCATTCCCAGAAATATGCTTAATGAAAAAAGTGAAATTTTGCATAAAATCTATCCACTTAGCATGTCTTTGATTAAACTTCTCCCATTTGGTTATGAATTGTAAATCCTGGTTATCGCTATACAAAACAAATTCTTTTGGTACAAGATAGCGCCTCCATTTCTTCAAGTCTTGAATTACTGCATAAAATTCTTTATCATATGTGGAGTACTTTCTCTTAGTATCATTCAGCCTCTCATTGAAATATGCAATAGGCCTATTATCTTGGCTCAAGACTGCTCCAGTTGAAACTCCACTAGCATCACAACTTACTTGAAATGTCTTCCCAAAATATGGCAAGACCATAATCGATTGTTTTGTTATCTTCTCCTTTAATATCCTGAATCCTTTTTCAACTTCTTTTGTCCATTTAAAATACTTGTGTCTCTTCTTCACCGTATCTAGCATTGATGTACAAATTCCATTGAAATTTCTAATGAACTTCTCATAGAAACTTCCTAATCCATGGAAGATTCTCACCTCAAATATGCTCCTTGGCAATGGACATTATTTGATTACTTTCACCTTTTTTGGATCCATCTTCAAGTCATTCGAAGAGTCACAAAACCCAAATAAATGAGTTTTGTCTTCATAAAAGAGGACTTCTTCATATTTATCAACAACTTCTCCTTTTGCAATATCCTCATTACTAATGTCATATGTATCAAATTCTCTTCTTTAGTTTTACTAAAGACCAATATATCATCCAGATACACAATCACAAACTTACCAATGAAATCCTTTAATACCTCATTCATCAATATCATAAAAGTGTTGGGGGCATTTGTTAAGCCAAATGGAATAAAAAGCCACTCATACAACCCCTCATTTGTCTTGAAGGTTGCTTTCCACTCGTCACCTTCTCTCATCCTTATCTAGTGATATCCACTTTTCAAGTCTACCTTGAAAAATAGTTTTCTCCACTCAAACAATCCATTAAGTCATCCATCCTTGGAAAAATAAATATGTATATGATGGTGATCTTGTTTATGGCTCTTGAGTCTGTACACATTCTCCATCCTCCATTTTTTTTTAGACTCAAGACAGTTGGTACTACGCATGGAATCATTCTTTCTCTGACCAATCCCTTGTCCATCAAATCCTGGACTTGCATTTTTATCTCCTCATTTTCTTGAGGTGTCAATATGTATGTTGCATTGTTCGAAAAACTTTCTCCTGTTATTAAATCAATGTGATGGATGATACTCCTGATAGGTGGCAATGAGTTAGCCAACTCATCCACTACTATGTCAACAAAATTCTCTAATAGCTCTTGAAATTACTCAAGAGGATCCTCCATAGAAGTACTTGTAAGGATAACTCTTGGTTTCCTCACCACAACAAACTGTATCTCTTGTTCCTTCTTAACTTCACTCAGGAGTTCCTTCCTACTCATGAGAAGTATACTTGTGTTGGCTTCCCTCTTTACTTTCTTCTCCTCTATTGGTAGCAACATGTGTGTTCTACCATTCTTCTCCAAAGTATAAGATTTTTTTCTCCCATCGTTAATGACATTCCTGTCAAAATTCCATGGTCTCCCCAAAAAAGCATGACATACATCTATGGTAATAAAATCACACAAAATTTCATCTCTATATCCTCCTATTTTAAATTCAAATGAGCATTGTTTAGTTACCATTACCTGGTGACATTTTTGCAACCATGAGAATTTATATGGACTTGGATGTGCAGTTGTTTCCATTTCTAATTTCTCCACCATCTCTGTGGAAACTAAATTATCAATGCTCCCACTATCAATTATCACCTTGCATACTCTATATTTAGTCTTGCAAGTTGTTTTGAACAAATTTTTCCTCTGCACTAGCTTCTCTACCTATGGCTTTGGCTTCAAGAGAACCTTCTTCATCATCAAAGATTTTCCATATTCTGCACCTTCTACCTCAACATTCGGCTTCTGCACTTCCAAAATGTGAGCTTCACCTCCTTCTTTGTTTCTCTCGGGGCATTCCCAAGACATGTGTCCCATTTTTCTATAGGAATAACACCTCACTTCTCCACCTCTCCCTCTTCCTCTTCCTTGAGGAAAATAATTTATTCCACCACTTTGTCTCCCTCAGGAACTTCCTCCTCTTTCTGAGTGACTATGTGTTTTTTCGGTCTCACCCTTGGTATTTTGTGCCTTTTCATGGACAATTCCCTTACCTCTGTGTGGAATTCTACCTTTGCTTCATTGAATCTGTTTTCTAGCCAACTTTCTTCTCCTTTCAGAGCAATCTGATAAGAATCCTCCATTGTCCTTACTATCATCATGATTATTTTGTCCTGAATTTCATATCTAAGGCCATTGATATCCATGGAAAATTTTTCTTAATCTCTCTCTCTCTTTGTCCAACTCTGATGTTCAACCTATAAAAATGCTCTGTATACTCTTTGACTGTCATTCCTTTCTGTCCCAGGTTCTATAACTTCCTGAAAATTTTTATCTCATAGTCATGGGGTATGAACTTAGATTTTATCTTGGATACCATTCTATCCCATCTCTTAATATTTTTCTTACCTTTACTTCTTCTCTCAGCCTGCAGTTCATCCCACCACAATGCTACATGTCCTTTCAATATTGTGACAACATAATTTACCTTTTTCTCCTCATCGACATCTTCATAGTCAAAGTATTTATCCATTTATCGTATCCAATTAAGTAATTCTTCTATGTCCAAGTTTCCTTCATACATTGGGATTTCCATCTTTGCTCTAGCTCCCAATTTTACAATGGCTTTCAACAAGCGATCTTCTGCAACATATTCTATGCTAGTTTTTGCAACCTCTCTTTCTTATCTTCCTGCATCACTGATGTCTCCAACATCAAGTGTTCTTATTTTCACTATCTCCATAGCATCTAAACTTGCACGCAGTTCTCTCATCTCCTTTTCTACCGCTGGATTTGCTACAGGTGGCTCTGTATGTCTCCTAGGTGACATTGTGCTGACCTTTTCTCCTTTACACAACTACCACTTAATGTATCTGATACCATTGGATTTTATCAGACTACCTCTTTCTACCTTCTCACCTTTACCTGCTATATGAAAGAAAATCACAGTCCTGATACCACTTGACGCAAACCCCCTCCCCTCATAGGGGTTGATCGACCTCCCGATCAAGGATCTTCACAAGGATGAGCTGAATTAGCTCTGAAGGAATCTAATTTGACTTCAAGAGTTTTTGGATACTCCTATTTATCCTTACCTGCAAAGGAATCTTCCTCTAAAACTAGTGTATCTCTGCCACATGTCTCCTCTAGATCCAATGGTCTAGATATCCTCACTCTTCGTCACTTCGTGAAAATCAACTTTTGCTCCATGCATCTCTCCCGAGATTCTTCCCCACGAACTTTCTTATCTGCTGCCATGTATCCTCCTCACAACCAATGGTTAGTATTACTTCGCGGCTTGAGGAATTTGACAATCCATTCTCCTCAAACAATTTAAAACCTATAAAATACAAAGTGTCATAGGACTCCATGACTAGCCTCCGTGTAATTGTTAAGAACCAAATATCAATATAGCTTAGAAAAACCTCAGAATAAGTACTCAATGCCTTGAAAAAGAGAGAAACTCAGATAATAAGGCTATTTGAGGGGGAAACCTCCTTATGCCCACATAAATGTACAATTACAAGATGATTCAAAATGAAAATGTCTCCTTGGTATATATAGGAGACTAGGAGGTATAATTACAACTAATGGACTAAAGCCGACATAAATAAAATAACATTACTAATATAATATGCCCTAATTAAGGGGTAATGAGCCACTATTTAGGGCTTAACATGTCCCTCCCCTTGAGACAAGTGTTGTCTGCAATGCTTGAGTAACTATGGATGCTTCTGTATAAAAGACTCATCTTCCCAAGTGGAATCTCCAGCTGATAGTTTCCTCCATTTAATGAGATACTTTGAAATGGATCTATTCCTCAACTGGCGAATTCTTGTGTCAATGATGGCTTCAAGATCCAATATGATTTTTCCTTCCTTGTCAATTTCTAGAAATATAGTTTGAACTGGGATCTTGTCACCTATAACCTTATTTAAGCATGAAAGATGGAAAACTGGGTGTACTCATGAAGATGCATGCAACTCCAATTTGTATGCCATAGTACCAATCTTTTGAAACACCTTATAAGGGCCATAGTACTTTGGTGATAATTTATTATCCTTCT
The DNA here is from genome assembly GCA_009831015.1 of Picea engelmannii. Classification (NCBI taxonomy): domain Eukaryota; kingdom Viridiplantae; phylum Streptophyta; class Pinopsida; order Pinales; family Pinaceae; genus Picea; species Picea engelmannii. The sequence continues at coordinate 108,112 of ML783392.1, read as the reverse complement.
TGGCTTACTTGAGGGACATCTGTTTCTATGGTTGTAGTCTTAAAAACATCCAATCCCCTACTTCAAAACTTCTTTCACTACGATGTTGATCTGCTTGTTGTTTCGTACAATTTTGTGCCATGGTCAGGTTGTCCTTTAATATTTGGATAACTTTTTTTTGATGCTCGATGTGATATTTCACTACTTGAACCTTAGATTTTTCTTTTAGAGAAGAAGTGATGGAAGGAGTTTGGTATCCATAGAGTGCCATAAATGGTGTCATTTTTGTTGCAGTATGAAAGGAAGTGTTATACCACCATTCTGCCAAGGGTAACCATTTGAAACAGTGTGTTTGTTTATCATAGACAAAGCAATGAAGGTATCCTTCCATACATTTGTTCACTATCTCAGTTTGTCCATCAGATTGAAGATGATAGGATGAGCTATGAGCCAATTGAGTACCCAAACAAGAAAATAATTCTGTCAAAAAATGTCCAGTGAAGATGTGATCTATGTCACTTACAATAATCTTTGGGCTTCCATGTAGCTTTTGAACTGTCTCCATGAATGTGGTGGTAAATGTACTAGCTTTGAAGGAATGAGAGAATGCACAAAAGTGTGTGTACTTGGTCAGTCTATCAACAATCACCATGATGACACTCTTTCCTTTAGACTTTGGTAAACCTGTGATGAAATCCATGGAAACATCCTCCCTACGCTGACTTGGGATGGCTAATGGTTGTAAAAGACCTGGGGTCTTAATTGTTTCCACCTTATTTTGTTGGAAAACCAAATATTCCGCCACAAACCTTTGAGCATCATTTTGAAGGCCATCCCAAAAGCATTCCTTCTTGACCCTATGGTAGGTTTTTAAAAATCCTGAGTGCCCTCCTACTGGAGAGGTGTGAAATTCCAATATTACCTTTTGTTTGAGTTGGGATTTCTTACATAAATATAAGCAATATTTGTACCATAGTGAATCATTTTCCATGTAAATGTATCTGATGTACTGGAATCCCGCTGCAACCTTTGAATTAGAGTCCACACTTTTTCATCATTCTTCCATTCATCCCTTGCTTCTATTATCCAATTGGGTTGGATGATTGAGACAACACAGAGAAATGACTCAACATATTCATCCTTCCTTGAGAGTGCATCTTCCACAACATTTTTCTTCCCTTTTTTATAGACGATTTCAAAATCATAACCCAATATCTTGGTTACCCATTTTTGTTGTTCTTCTGAAGATAGTCTTTGTTCCAAGAAGTATTTAATATTATCATGATCTGTTTTGACCTTGAAGTGCCTACCTATTAGTTAAGGACGCCATTTCTTCAATGCATGTAGTATTTCCATCATTTCCTTCTCATAAATGGGTTTGTGTAAGTCATTTCCCTTGAGTGGTCGACTTTCAAAATCCAGGGGCCTTCCTTCTTGCATTAGGAAAGCACCAATTCCATTTCCCGAGGCATCACATTCCAAACTAAAGGTTTTTGTCAAGTCTAGAGTGGTTAAGATAGGAGCTTTTCACATCACCTCTTTAAGTTGTTCAAAAGCTTTAGTTTCCTCTAGAGTCCATGAAAATTCATCCTTCTTAGTTAGTTCCGTTAAAGGTGCTTCTATTCTTCCATAGTGTCAAACAAACTTGCGGTAGTAACCTGTCAAACCCAGAAATCCTCTAAGATTCTTTAATGTTTTTGGAATCGCCTAGTCCATCATGGCCTTAATATTGTTAGGGTATACCTTGACACCTTCATGATATACAATATGACCCAAATACTCTACCTCCTTCACTCCAAAGAAACATTTAGATGGTTTATCATATAGTTGTTTCTCCTTTAGTAGTTGTAGTACCTTTTCAACATGTCACACATGATCCTCCCAAGACATGCTATAGATTAGTATATCATCAAAAAATACTAACACAACTTTTTGAAGGAAGGGCTTGAAAATGGAATTCTTCAACCCTTGGAATGTGGAAGGTGCCTTTGTAAGGCCAAAAGGCATGACCAAAAATTCATAATGGCCTTCATGAGTTTGAAATGTTGTTTTTGGGATATCTTCTTCCTTCATTCTAATCTGATGATACCCTAAACGAAGATCCAACTTTGTGAAATAGATTGCTCCATGTAGTTCATCTAACAATTCATCAATGATAGGAATGGGAAACTTATCGTTAATAGTGATCTTGTTGAGCTCTCTATAATCTGGACACATATGCCATGAGCCATATTTCTTGAATACCATTACCACCGGTGCAGAGTAAGAACTTTGGCTAGGTCTAATAATGCAAGCCTCTAACATTTCTTCAACCATGTGCTCAATTTCACTCTTCTGGGCATAAGGGTATCTGTATGGATTGATGTTAGGAGGAACACTATCAGGAATTAGGTGAATATCATGATCATGATTTCGAGTGGGTGGAAGTCCTTTGGGAATATCTTCAAATACTTTGGAATGCTTATAAATGATCCCTTGGAGATCTAGAGGAATAGATGGCTTATATGTTTGAACATCTAGTGATAATAGTTTTGCAATAACACCATGATTCTCCTTTCTCAATAATTTTTTCATGCCATTAGAGCTTATCACCTTACTGGGTTTCCCTGTGATACCTCTTAGCTCAATTTCTTTTTCTTCCAATGAAAATTTCATGAAAAGTTCTTGAAAAATAAAAGCCATTGTTCCTAATGATTGTAACCATTGGATTCATAGTACAACATCAGCACCACCCATGGGTATAGAAATCATTGGACTATTAATTACATATTCCCCCATAGTAAGATTGATCTTATTGCATTTTCCTGAGCAATTGATAGTTCCTCCATCTGCAATCATTACTTGAAACTCTGGTGTTGGATATACAAAGCAATTGAGATCTTTGGCTAATTTATAGTGAGTGAAATTATGAGTACTGCCAAAATCAATTAGGACTATTACCTTTTTATTTTTGATATATCCTTCGATCTTGAGGGTTTGAGGAGTGTTAATTTCAACCAATGCATTACACGATATAGTGGGAGTCAACTCTTCAGAAAAAATTGATTCTATATTTTAATCTTGAGATGGTTCTTGTTGATGTTCTTGTTCTTCTTCCTCTTCACAATCTATGTAGAATAATTTCTTCTCACCACACTTATGTCCCTTACTGTACTTGCTGTCACAATTAAAGCATAAACCTTTTTCTTTTATTTCCTCCAATTGTTGAGGTGTCAACCTTG
>ML783392.1:41075-104862 GCA_009831015.1 Picea engelmannii | reverse complement strand
ATTGTAGAAAACAAGTTATAGCGAAAATTCCATGGTGTCTCAGATGTAGCAGCGAAACCCCAAGACCTTGAGCTCTGATACCATATGTTAAGAACCAAATATCAATATAGCATAGAAAAACCTCAAAATAAGTACTCAACGCCTTGAAAAAGAGAGAAACTCAGATAACAAGCCTCTTCGAGGGGGCAATGTCCTTATTCCCACAAAACTGTATAATTACAAGATGATTCAAAATGAAAATGTCTCCTTGGTATATATAAGAGACTAGGAGGTATAATTACAACTAATGGAATAAAGATGACATAAATAAAATAACGTTACTAATATAATATGCCCTAATTAAGGGGTAATGAGCCACTATTTAGGCCTGGAATGATCTTGCTTCCTCCTGAATGAATCTTGCTCGTAGATTTGTGAAATCTTAAAGGGCTCCTCTATATTAGAGATTTTTCTCCCGCTGTCTCTTTTGATCTTGTTCCTCCTTTGAGATTTTATTCCTCTTAGTGTTTTCTTCGACACTTAGTCAAAATTGATCCTGTGCATGCCTTGCAACAGGTCTTCACACACGGTTTATCTTATTTGTGAATGATTGTGCACACCTTGCGAAAATTCTTCACACAACTCAGTTTATCCTCCTGAACAAAAGAACTTAAGTATATTTTCGCTTGTGCACACCTTCCAAGGCCTTCTACACTTTGTTTCACCCAAAGATTCATGCTACTCCTCCTAAGATTTTGAGTCAAAAGACTCTGTCAACGCACTCGTGGAAAATTTTCACTCCTTGCAAATTAAATATTTACACTATTTATTACGAGCTTCTAAGTCGAAACAGACTCTGTCAATGCACTTTTTGTGGTCACTCATGCACTCCTTGCATAGGATCGTGAAGAGAAACAATTGAAACTTATCTAAACTCTCTCAGATTCATATATTCAACCATGTAAATCAATTCATAAACACAATAATGAGTAAATAACAAAGAACATAAAGAAACAAAACACCTACCATGCATTCAGGTAGACACAACAATAGCAACACCAGACATTTGGGATCAACGCTTCTCTGTTATATTCATTCAGATGAAAATATACATGGAATCATACAATTCTGATAAGCTTCGATAAATTCTACAACAAATAAAACTACATCAACAACTCTCAGCTACAATACTCTTCAACAATCTCTTTTGGGAAACAATACAATTTATTTATAGAAAAGAGCTCCTTGAACTTTTCCCTCTGACTACCTTAGCGCTATCTTATTGAATTAAAAGCTACCAACTACTAAGCATTACTACAATAAATGTTTGAGACAGACAAATAAGAGAAAATTCATCGAATATGTACTGCAACCTACTGCATTAAACAAAATACATTCCCTCCTAAACATTAAATACGTTCATTGATTATAGTCTTTTCAATATATTTCAAGACATGTTCTTTTTTAAATTCAAAATTTTCTTCAAAATGCACATAGGGATGCTGAGTTGTCCTCCACTCGCACTTGTTGATGATGATCTTGCATCATTTAGATTGATAAAATTCACCAATGGAAGATCCTATCCCTATGGAGGTTCCTTCAAGCAAACCCATATGTTTACAAGGAAAAAAGCTTGTTTTTTCCTCACCCATTGCTACAGACAAGGTTAAACCTAGGATGCCTTTTACTAGAGCATCAAAAGAGAAACATATCCTTGTGAAGGATGATACAAAAAAGGCCTCACCCTAGGATAAAGGAAAATATCAATCTTTTAAGAAACCTATTGAAGTTGTTGATATCACTACTCCTCATAATGAAATCAATCCCACCTTCAAGAGGCTCAAGAGGAAAATCAAGGAAGCAAGAGCTGAAGTTGATAAGTTGAAAAAGGAAGCCTTGGGTTCCAGTAATAATCTTAAGGAGATGTTGGGCATGTATCATTAGACAACTTATAAGAAAAGGTTCCTGGCTAAAAGTTTCCTTCCCCTTCATAGGCATCTCAAGAATCTGTATAGGCAGAACGTATCCCATCAAGCTCAAATAAGGAAATTAAAGGCATAGCTGCAACCTTTCAAAGAAGAGTTGGCAAAGAGAAACCTAGACATGTTGGCTAAGGTTGCTACTAGACAAAGCTCCAGAACTAAAATATAAAGACATTGATCTTCCCAAAAAATCAACATCAATTTTGGTCGAAGTTTCTATTATATGCCTGTACAACATTTTTGGTGATGGCTATGATTTTTGAAACATTATTATCATTTTTGGTGTTTTTCCCCAGTTATATATCAAGGTAATGAAGTTTTGAAGCATATATGGACACCTGGTATTAGTATTGAGGTCATAAAACATTGGAAAAGTAAAACGGGCTGCTACAAAAAATTTCACAGCTCCTAGAACCCTTGGCGCTGCAAACTGGCTTTTTCAAGAAAATTTGCAGCACCATGCTACAAACTCAACTTTTTGGAGAGTTTGGAGGGAATGAAGGCTTCCAACTGTCAAGATTAATTTGTACCAACACTCTGAAGGTTAGTTGTGATTGGAGAAGCCACCTGCCTAAAGGAGTTGCACTCTTATAGACACATCATCAACCATTAAAGAATGTTGCAAACGTTGCCAACGTCATCCTTGAAAGTAGCAGTTTGTTTCTTTTATGTTGTACACCTATTGCCATGCTCCCCTTAGGAACAAGGATCCTATGAGGAAGTTGTAAGGAGAATTGCAAAGATGGAAATGATAGTTTAGGATATTTAAAGAGAATTGTAAGACTTAGGAGAGGTTCTAATGGTGTGACTGAGAACTTTTATTTTTATATTGTTTTTGGAACTGAGTTTTCTCCTTATTGTATGGACCAGATCCAAGATACCTTGAATAGTGGAAATCCATCTCTCTTTTCTTGATCATGTTTTGTTGTCTTACTTTGATTACAGTTTGTGTGAATGATTCATCTAACTGGTTGTTTCTTTATTCCAATAAAGGATCTATTGTGATATTGTATGAAAGTGTATCAGAGTATTTTCTCTTTGGTTGTAAGAGGTTCTTATTTCAAAGAGTTTTCTTCATACGTGTGTCAGTGTTACCTGATGTAAATGATATGAATATTACACTTTCCTTGTCAATTCTGCCATCTATCACTTTATCTCTTAAAACCTGATCTGAAGCTATTTCAAGGCCTTGCTTGCTAGTGTATTGTATGGATTTATCTGTGATTGACATATTTAACTTAGTTTTCTATCCATTTGCCACCTTTTATAAACATTTATCTTTTACATTCTGATGAGTATTGAGCTTACACCTACAACAGTCAAGGTGTGACTTCTAGTGCTAACATGAGCCATTTTCATATTTTTTCCATAACTGGAGCAGAATAACTCAAATTGAGATAAAAGTTTATGGGTTTTTTCCACATTGAGGATTTCTATAAAAATGTTGGTGAGGGCCACTCGCCATTTCTTCTTGAATTTTTCAAAAAATTCAAAACAATGTTTCTTAAAGATCTAGGTCCAACTTAGTGACAAACATCCAGATTAAGTTGAAATTTCTGGAGAGAGTTAAAAAGAAAGACATGAAAATACCCATTGAAGTAATTGGAGAAACTCTAAGGGGTTTGGAAATGGGATGCTGAAGTAGGCCAGAATCCACTATGCCATGCCACTTTTTGAGGATTTTTGGGATTTTCAGAGGAGGAAAAGTGATCCTAGATAATAGAAATGGAAACTTTTCTGTAGTAAAAATTTAACATACTCACAAAGATAGTTTTTTGTCTTAGTAAAGTTTTTCCAAAAGTGCACAGTTTGGAAAAACTATAAAAATGACAAAATTGTGAATTCCATATTGTTGTAGAATCTTACTGGAGAACAAATTGTTAATATGAAGGTTATTGTATGTTGAAAATTATGAGTACTATCAGTTCCTAATACAAAAGTTTTATTTCTTCTTTATGGATTTTCTTCTATAGTTGGCAGAAGTTGACCTTCTAGTAAAATTGCATGTAACACCCGAGGTTTTGAGCCCCATATTAAATAATGTATTTTTTAATTGTTGAGAGGCTAGAGTGCCCAAACAATTAAAAGAGGCCAGTGTGACTAATAAATATAATGTTTTGATCATTATTAATAATAAATACATCGGTGGCTACTATACAGACAAGGACTAGAGTTATAAGGGTCTATGATTCCACAAGAGAGGGGGCTTGAGGGGCTAAGTGTTTATTTCATCTTTTTAATTACCCATTTTTTTTAATGGGGGAAATCAGTTATGTCAGTTTCTTGGGGTAAGGCCATGAGGTTCTTGATTCCCAAGAATTACATAAACCCATCCATGGTATATTGGGGAGTTCGTTCTCTTTCTCTCTCACTCCCATTCTCGTTCTTATTATGTTTCTGCTTCACTCATTTTTAACTCACTCACTCACTCACTCATTAACTCATTCACTCACTTGCTTGTTGTTCACCCCTCTCATGGATATTTCACTCCATTCATTCTTTCACCGACTCATATTTTCACATCTGTGTCTTATCTCAGGAAGGAAGAGAAATTGTTGAAGAAAATCCATGGTATTGTTGGTTGTAGAGACTGCTGGTGTAATCCAACCATGATTTGAGGTCTGTCTGTATGATATGCTTTGACTTGTGTCCAAATTTTATCATATTTGTGAGTCCTAAGAGTCCTAACATGGAGATTCTGGACCAACAACAATGGAGCCCTGAAAGGAGAAGGAAAACCTCAAGGACTGCATGGAAGAGAAGGGAGAGGGTCCATTCTCTTAGGTGGTGCAGGCTGGGTAAAAAAGAGTTGGGTACTTGAATTGCTGTGGGTGTTGGGAAGCTTGTGAGAGATTGAGTACTGACTAGTTTGGGAAGCCAAGTAACACTCTGGAACTGTCCTTGTGGATTCATAGACCTAGCTCGGGGGTGACATTGCTATTGAGACTTGGAACAATAGTGTCTACGGTTGGCTGGAACGTCCTTGGTCTGCAACCAGTCGATGGTTTCTTTTATTAATTATAAGTGCTATCTGTTATATTATTATTTATCTATGTATGTTTTATTCATGTTTGTATTTATTTATGACTGAATTCAATATTTAGAGTATGCATGCTTGCTGGTTAATGTTGTGCATGTTGTATGCTTCATTTCTTTTATGTTTAGAATCAATTTTGATCAATGCATGTGAACCTTTCATGCATACCTTTATTTAAAGTTAGAATAGGGGTCTAATTAGTCTAGATAGGGGACTATAAGTTAGCCTACCTAGCCTGTGAGTGGTTGGGTACATTACATTGCACCAATGAAGAAAATGCACAAATGGGGTGAAAATGGATTTTTCAGGAAGCCATAACTTCTAGCTCAAAGATCAGTTTGAGGAATATGAATAATCATTAGAAATATGATGGAGAGGAGAATAACATAGAATTATTATAATTTATAGAATTATTATATAACTATTCATGAATTGAGCATAAAATGGACCTATAGCATTAATTGGTAAAAATTCTATAATATATATAATTATAACAAAAATGATTGCTTGCACATTTTTCAGAATTAAAGGTATAAGAAGACCATTTCTAGCCTAGGATTTCATATTAGAGTCATGGAGGATGCACACTGAGCCTATACTCATGAGAGAGAAGACAAAGGCCAAAATATTAGTCTGGGTAATACTGAAACATAATATAATGGACATAGGAGTAGAGTGGAACCAACATAATTGGTAGATATTATGAGAAGTATCATAATGGAAGTGAAGAGTTATAGAGTTGAAAATGAAAAGATAATTAGAGCATAGGAGGAGCATAATCAAATAAATTCTCAAATGATGCAAAACCTTAATCAATTTCATGAGGAAAAAGGAAGACACCATGAAAGAAGGGATAACTACAAAAGACCCAGTCACTCAATAAGTTCTAGTATAAATCATAGACATCAATCACCTCCTTACTCAACCAGGAAATTTTATGCATCTAAAGAGTTAAGAAGTAGTCCATAAGTGTCTCTTGTTAGGCATCAAAGAAGAATATATGAGTTGGAAAGTTTATGAGGAGAGATTAGGAAGCTTAATACACCATCCTTTGATGGTGGAAGAGAAATGAAGGATGATGTTGAAGCCTAGTTGCTTGGAATCATGAAGTATTTTCAATTTTCCAACTACTCATCTAACCTAGAAGCTAATATTTCCACACACCATTTGCATGGAAAAGATACTATGTTGTGGGATTAGTTGAAGCAACTTGAGAACATTAATGAGAGTAGTATCACTTGGAATAAGTTCAAGAAATATTTTCAGTAGGATTATCTTTCAGAGAAGTATTATGATAAGAAGATGCAAGAGTTTTTTGAAATCAAGTTGGGGAGCATGACCATGGGAGAATATAAAAATAAGTTATTTGGATTTTTGAAGTATGTGGGGTTTATTAAATATGAAAAGGTGAATATACAAAGGTTTCTAAGTGGACTACCATATTTATGTAAAGACAATGTTCCATATGATGAGCCCAAAAATTTGACAGAGACCATTAGAAAAGATAACTAGTTGTATGATCAATGAAATGGCAAAGAATAGAATATTTAAAAAAATATTGGAAGGATAAGAAGAAGGATAAATATGATCAAAGAAGGAAGGGATTCAAACCTCCTTTCAAGAGAAAGAGTCCCAACACAAATCATCAAGATTATCCTGCAAAGAATGAATCCAAGAAATAATACTCCTTGGGAAAAGGGGAAGAACACCAATCCCATATGATTGAGGCAGAAAGTAAGACAATTAATCAACTCATCTCTATTTTAACTGATTCAAGAGCAAGACATAGTTACATTGATCCTAAAATAGTGGAGAAATTTCATTTGAAGAAAAATAAGCTTGAAAAAATATGGTTGGTTCAACTAACAACTGGGATGAAAAGAAGGATGAATAAGACTGTCATAGGTTGTCCAATAAATCTAAATGGAGTGAATACCAATGATTATATGAATATCATACCATTAGGATCTTATTATAATCTCATTGGAATGGATTGGTTGGACAAGCATCATGATGTCTTAGATTTCCATAACAAGTCATTTACATGTATCGATCAACAAGGAAAACATAGCACGTTGAGAGGAATTACAAGACCCATTTCTATAAGGGATATTTCATCCTTGCAACTGAAGAGATATTTCAGGAAATCATTTCAATTTATGCAGCTCATGTGGAGGAGACAGAAAATACCAAAGGCCCAAGTATTTAATATTTTTCAGTATTGCAATAGTTTGAGGATTTTTTCAAAGAAATACCATGATTTCCACTAAAGAGGGATATATATTTATCTATTTATTTAGTATCGGGGGATGCCCCAGTACCAAAAAAACCTTACAGACTGAATACACCATAATTAAAAGAGTTAAAAATGTAGTTGGAAGAATTTTTTAAGAAATGGTATATACACCCAAGTGTATCACCTTGGGGAGCACCGATACTCCTTGTTAATAGAAATATGGAACATTGAGGTTATGCATTGACTTTAGACAATTGAATAAATCCATTGTGAAGAAAAAATACCCTCTACCCAGAATTGATGAACTATTTGATAATCTAAGAGGAAAAAATATATTTTCAAAGATAGACTTTAGATTAGGATATCACCAGGTTAGAATAAAGGAAGGAGAAATCAATAAGATTTTTTTTAGAACCATGTATGGGCATCATGAATTTGTAGTGGTACCATTCAGATTGACCAATGCACCAGTTATGTTTATGTGATTAATGCACAAAATATTCAGAAATTATCTAGATAAGTTTGTCATTATGTTCTTGGATGACATACTTATCTATTCTAAGTTAGAGGAAGAGTATCACCATCACTTGAGGTTGGTGTTGGATGTTATAAGGGAATGTCAACTGTGTGCTGAGATAAGAAAGTGTTATTTTCACCAAAGTGATATCCATTATTTGGGGCACATTATTTCAGAGGAAGGTATATTAGTATATCCAGAGAATATTGAAGCCATTAGAGGATGGCCATCACTAAGGAATGTTTCAGAAGTCATATCTTTTATGGGACTAGATGGATACTATAGGATATTTATAGTAGGATTCTCTAAAATTTTTCATCCCATCACTTCTTTACAAAATAAGGGAATTAAGTTTGAATGGATAACAAAGTGTGAAGAAAAAATTAATCTGTTGAAAGAGTTACTTACTAGAGGACTTATTTTGAATATTGCTGACCCAAATAAGAATTTTGTGGTATGTATAGATGCATGTAAAGAAGGAGTTGGTAGAGTCCTCACTCACAATGGACATGTCATTAGTTATGAGTCCAAAAATATTAAACAACATGATAATAATTATTCCACACATGATTTGGATATTTTTGCCATAATTCATGCATTGAATATGTGGAGGCATTATATCATGGGAATTTGTGAATTTTTCATAGTGAACCTAGTTAATAAAAAAGTCACAGAAGCTTGCAAGAGAGAGAAGAGAGGAGAGAAAAATAATGAATTGTATTAACTATATGAATAAATGGTAATAATACAAATGATATAATATACATGTCTAAGTGAATGCACGATAGTAGTGATCTAGAGAGATATATACACTCATTGATATAAACCGAAGTAATCTTCCACCTAGTCCTAGTTATCTGGTCCATGCAATCATCAGTTAACTGATTCACACATGTGGAAGTGAGCGAAACAAATGAAATCACAAGATATGAATCCTATTGTCCACGTGTAAGAGATATGCACACTCATGTTGAGGAAAACAAGGTGAACATGCAAATGATGGTGATAAAACTAAGGTCTCCATGCATGCAGGACATCCACTAGTCTAACTCAGGTGTAACCTTCTCTGAAATGAATAGGTAAGGCACCATATTTTGTAGGAGGTGCCCTAATTTGCAGGGGAATATTCTCAATAGATAATATTCTCATATATAGAAGCGATCTCAATGTTGGACTATAAATCTTAGGAAAATAATTACCTAGGTGAGTGTGTAATATCTCGAACACCCCCTCTGGACACTACTAGGGTGTACATCAATGGGTCCCAACAAAAAAGGACATGTTAGGTACCCATTGTACAATGCATATAAGAATAAAAAACTAAAAAAATAGAGGAAAGAGGGAAAACCTCATAGGAAAACCCCCCTCAAAGTACAATGCATCAAAAAATGAAGAATGAAAGATAATTGCTAAGAATTTGTGTCCTTCACTCCAAGATGATCGTACAGGAAGTGGGACTTCTTCTTAGTAAATGTCTTGGTGAATTTGTATGCTATTTTTCAGTAGATGGAAAATACTAGAAATATATGATATTGTCATGCACCATCTCTCTGATGTAATGCATATGTATATCAATGTGTTTGGTCCACCGTCGCTGCACTGGGTCTTTGAAAAACTTGAGAGTACTCTGATTTCCACACCAAATGACAATCATATGGTGGAACTAGATGCCAAGCTCATTGAAGAAGTTCTGAAGACAAAGTGCCTGAATAGTGATGTTGACTACTCCTCTGTAGTCAACCTCTGTTGAAAATAGAGAAATAGTTGACTGTTTTGTTCTCAAAAAACATATGGGACTGGAACCCAAGCTAAGTATGCATCCAGAAGTAGACTTGCGATCTATGCTATCACTAGCCCAATTAGAATTGATGAATCCACTAATATTTAATGTACAACCTGATGCATAGTGGATCCCATAACTTGTGGTACCCTGAACATATCTAAGGATGTTCTTGTCATCCTTCTAGTGTATCTCATGTGGCTCCTCCATGTATGCATAAATTGTCCCTACTGCATATGTGAGATTCATATGGGTGTGGGTGAGATATAGAAGGATCCCCACAAGTTGTAGATACAAGGTGATTTCCACCACTGGTGTATCCCTACCATCCTAAATATGCACACTATACAGAAAGGGTGTGGCTGACCACTTGCAAACGGTCATGTGGAATCTAACCAAGAGATCCTGAGCATACTTAGTTTGAGATAGCTTGATTCTTGAAGCATCCCAACTGATCTCAAGACCAAGTAAATAGTGAAATGGACCCATGTCCATCATAGATAACCTATTGTGTAAAATGTCTTTGACTGCAATAGTTGCTAAGGCTGAACTTCATGTGATCAAGAGGTCATCAACATAGAGAACTAATATAAGAAAGGATTCTAAGGTTCTTAGAAAGTAGACGTTTGGATCTTATTTGCATCTAACAAAATTATGAGAAAGCAGGTAGGAATCCATATTCACATACCATGCTCTAGGCGCCTACTTGAGTCCATATAGTGACTTTTTCAGTTAGCATACTAAGGATGAGTTCTGTATGAACCCCAGAGGATGCTCCATGTAAATATCCTCTGAGAGATACCAATGAAGAAAGGTAGTATTCATGTCCATATGGTGAACTTCCCACTCCCTATATGCTACAATGACAAGGGATAATTGGATGGAGTCCATCTTTGCTATGGGAGAAAAGGTCTCATCATAGTCTATCGCATGGATATGTTGAAAACCTTTGGAAACCATTCTTGCATTATACCTTCTCACCTATCCATATTCTTCCTTCTTGGTTTTGTAGACCTATCCAGATATGAAAATATTATTATTTGAAGGAAGAGGAACCAGATCTCAAGTACAGTTCTTGAGGAGAGAGATTTACTCCTTCATTTCGGCTTCCCGGAACCGATTCCCTACATCAGCTACATAGGTATACGGATTTGAATCTAGAACCATATAAAAATTCATGGGAATCAATATTTCAGTAGCTGTGAGTGCATGAGGAGGATCCTCAAATTGAGACCATGTCCTCCTTTGATATACTAGATCCCCCATAAGGTCTCTCACTACTTGTAGAGCGGTATGCACCCACTTGGGAATATGTGGTGGCTCAACATCTGCATGATCACCATTCACATGCTCATAATATTCCAAATCATATTCAGAGCTCATATATGAACCATTATCTAAGTGAGTGCACTCATCATCACTGATGTTTGGTGCAAGAAGTGGTATCTACATGTGGCTCGAACAGTGCATGCAAGGGACTTTGTTATAGCAAGATTTTCCCCACCTTATGCAAACTTGCACAGAGGGCCTTTTTCCATTTCCCTATGCAAACTTGAATTCCATTTTTTCAAATCCTAGAGATAAAAACATTATTTTTCCACATATATGTGCCTTATCTATTATACAGCATGCGTATACGCAGGTTGCACCACTACAACCCACGTACATCGGGTTTTGTGCCCAAAATTAAAAAATGGTTTCAGGTTTCCATGTCACATCACGAGATCCATGATCCTTGACCTTCCATATACTAGAAATGTTCTAACTTAGCCCTTCAGTTCGACTTGAAGGCTATAAATGGGCCAAATCCGAGCTATGGAAAGAGGAGAAAAATTCAACTTTGAGAGCAATGTTACTCTGGATAAATTATTCACTTCATATTGATTCTGCATCCCTTTATCCTTTTAAGTCTGAACACATTGTTCAACCCCCAAGATCTTCCCTACATGATTGAGAACCTAATTGTCTCTCTTATATGATATTTCCTTTGGTGTAGGATTGAAGTGGTGGAGGCTTAGCTGGAAGGGACTTAGTTTCTCGATTCTGAACTGTGTCCACATAGAAGTTTGTAATTCATTCATTTCTACTAATTATATTTTAATAGAAATACTCTTTTCTCATCCAATTAATATATTGAAAATATTTGAATTGTTATTCCATGAGAACATTTGTTATGAATGTTGATGGATTATTCTATCGAATGTGCTAACACTATATATTGTCACCATATGCTTGTTCTTCTTGGTTGTTAAGGACAAGTTGCAGGTGTATTGCATTGAGTCAAGTGCTCAATGGTATACTTCATCTAACGTATGGACGAGGTAGGCCTTTTATCTTGTCTTGTTAGCATATTTTTTTATATTGCATATCTAAGATTAGATTTGATTTTTGCAGTCATTTCCGTTTGTTGTAGTTTACCCCTAGCCATAGAGAGATTTTCCTCATAACAGAGTTTCCTCAAAATGAACACTGCACTCAATGACGAGCCACTAATTAGAGGGATTAAGTAACCTGTAACCCTTCACACCATCTGGATATCCCAAAAATATTCATGCAATAATATGTGGATCTAACACTTTTCTCTTTTTAGAGTGTACATGGGCCAATGCACATGATCCAAATATTTGAAATTTGGAGAATTTAAGTTTTCTTTCACTCCATGCCTCAAAGGGAGTCTGGTCCTTGATATATTTATTATGAATTTGGTTAGAATATTTAAGTGCCTCATCCCAAATCTTGGGTGGTACATATCTTGCATCCAACATGCAAGTTACCATCTCCTCGAGGGATATGTTCTTCCACTTGGACACTATGTTCTGATGTAGAGTGTAAGGTACTATGTGATGTAGTTGTATACTTGCCTTTGAAAAAATATGTTGGACATCTTAGTTAACATATTTCCCCCCATTATCTGTATGGAGGATTTTTATCTTTCTCCCGAACTAAGTCTCTCCATGTTCTTTGAAGTCTTTGAGATGCTCAAAAAATTTAGACATCTACCTGAGAAAATACACCCAAGTGTGTTGTGAGAAATCATCAATAAATGTAAGCACATATATTTCTTTGATGATGGATGAATGACGGAAGGGTCCCATCAGATCACTGTGGATGACCTTCAAAGGAGAGGAGGTCCTCCAAGCCTTCCCTTTCTCAAACTTATCTTGAGGATGTTTTCCAAAACAAATTCTTGGGAAAATCCTTTTGAAAAGTGTATGTTGGGAAAGCCGATGAAAATATCCTGTTTACATTGTTGGTGTATGTATTTGAAGCTTATACGACCGAATCTCTCATGCCATAATATACTAGTATGATCAACACACATTAGTAGTAAAGGAGAACCATATTTAGCAATGAATTTAATGAAAATATACAAATGATATTGGTGGTTTACCTCACCAAAAACAATCGTGGGGTTATTATTCATATCAGATATGGTTACAAAATCAAGTGTAAACTCCATTGTTTTTCCTGTACTAGAATGCATTATCTAATAAATAGAGACAATATTCACAAGGATTTTTGGAACATGTGAGACTTTCTAAAAAAAATTGTGCTGGCGCTGTACTCTCCCTTGTCTATTTACCTCAACTGAGGTATCATATCCCATGAGGATGGGAGGACCCATGCATGTAGAAATAGAAGATAAAAAAAAAATTGTTACTTCCATATGATGGGATGTGGTTGAATCTAAGATCCATGAATCAAGAGAAGACTTGATGGCAATCAATGCATGAGATTTACCACATTTTTTTGTTGCTTGATTTTTTGACTTCTTCTTGAAAGCTTCAAAAATGTGATCCCCAAGGTTGTTATTCTGAATAATATGCACCTTCTGATCAATCTATTTCTTCATGCATGTCGATTCAGAATGATAGCCGCAACTGCAATATCCACATTTGTTTTTACATTTCTTTCCTTTTAACATATATTTCGTTAAAATTGGAAATTGTTTATTACAAGGACATCATCAATATTGATTTAAAAATAAAAATAAAAACAAAAATACATTATTTACTTCCAATATAATAAAATACATTTTTTTTCCACCTTTGGAGCCTATGGAATCATCAAAGAGTTTAGAGTACCCTTCCTTACTTGTCTTTGCATCCACCTTTTCCTTGCTTTTCTACTTGGACATTGAATTGGAAGTGCAAATTCTATCATGCATAACAAGTGCATGTGCATTGGGTCCATTGATTATTCCCATTTTTACGAGATTATCTTGCTCATGCATGAGGGCTTCAATAAAATGATCCAATATCGACATTTTCCAAGTTTCTCCTGAAGTGAATCTGTTGGTATCGAACGATGAGAAAAAACAACATAATCTAGACCAAGTTTTGCAAAGATAGAACGGATTAACTGATTGTGTTGGGTGGATTTTTCTATTCCACATCCCTTTAGATGAAGGGGGAGGGACTTGGCCTTCATAAATAAGTCTTGTATGTTATCCAAATTCTTCATATCTAAGGAATTCAACTTGACCTCGATCATATGGCCTCTCATTTCATCCCATTTTCCAAAGAGATCCTCCAACTTTGTCTAAATCTCCTTTGTTGTGGTACAAGATTCAATGTGAAACTGAAGCTCAGGGGACATAGAAACACAAAGAAGGTCATAGGCCTCATCCATGTGATCGAGATACATGTTCTTATTTATATAATAAGTTGGCTTCACCTATATATCCATGGTAATTTGAAACAAGCCTCTGTGTTTGAGTTGATGCAAAATTTTTAGCTTCCACTCAAAGTAGTTATGAGGTGATAAAACTATTATTGGTGAGTAATCCATATTTTTTGACTGCATCTTCCTCATTTACATACAAATATAAAGTATTTTTGGTGAGTAATCCATATTTTCTGACTACAACTGTTGGTGATAAAATCAAGGTTTCCATGCATGAGTGACCTCCACTAGTCTAACTAAGGTGTAACTAATTCTAAACTGAAGAGGGAAGACACCCTATTTTGTAGGGGAATATTCTAAAGAGAGAATATTGTCATCTATATAATTCCCCTCAACATTATACTATCAACCTTAGGAAAACAATTACCTAAGTGAGTGTGTAATATCTCCAACATAAATAAATTTGAAGTAAGGACAAACCATAGTTGGTATGAAATATCTTTTTGAGAAACCAAATTTAAATGCCAGGAAGACAATATGGATGGAATTTTTAAGTGAGTATGACTTTAACATCAAACTTATCAAAAGAAAATAAAATTAAATTGTTGATGCACTCAACAAAAGAGTACATCTCATGCATGCTACAACCATTAGTATGTAGAGTTCATATTTAAAGAGCATAATTTTAGATTCTTTTGTTACAGAGAAACATTACTTATAGGTAAAATAAAGATTACAATAGGAAAATGTACAATATAAATTAAAAAGATATAAGATGAAAGAAGATGAAATACTTATGCATAAAAAAAAAATTATGTTCCTAGTTCCGAAGAACTTAGGAATTTGGTATTAAAAGAAATGCATAATGTTCCATATGTTAGAAATCCATGTGACTAGAAAACAATTGCAACAACAAGAAGGCAACACTTTTGGACATAAATGAAGAAGGATGTTGCCTATTACATTTTCATATGTTTGGAATCTGAGAGAGTGAAATATGAACATAGACACTCAACAGGTTTGTTATATCCATTGTTAATTCAATAGAAGAAATGGGAAGCAGTAACCATTGATTTTATTACTAAATTGCCCAAGACAATAGGGGAAAATGATTAAATAATGGTAATGGTGGATAAATTGACAAAGGATTTTTTGGAAAATTGGTTTTCATTGATGTCAACTTTAGAAGAAGTCCTAAATCAAGTCCCCGAAGCCCCTAAAAGTGGTGATGATGTGTCCACTTGAAGAAGCCTTGAAGATACTTGAAGGATCCTTAACATAAGTGTATATAACTCCAAAGTGGCCCCCCCTTATGGCATATCTTTTAAGCATGGACCTCACGGGATGAGATAACATGTTGTTGTTTCCATATGCCCAATTTAAGTTGTACACAAATGGATTCTTGAAGGAGCCTTCAAGGATCCCTAAAACCAAGTGAAGAAGCCCCTAAAACCAAGAGAATAATTCCCTAAATTCAAGTGAAGAATCCCCTAAAGCCAAGAGAAGAATCCCCTAAATTAAAGTATATAATCCCTAAGGTCGGCCATCCCTAAGGAAGAGGTGCGACCTAAAAGTTGTGATGCTTGGTCGCACCCGCTCATGTGGAGAAGACTCATATAAATAAGAGGAGCCTCATTTGGCATTTGGATCACACCAATTCAACCTATCCAAGGAAACATAGTGAATTTAAACCTAGAGGAGTGAATTTCCAAGGGAATATGATGTGAAGAAGGGAGAAATTCCAAGGGAAGATGAAGTCTTGTCATGATTTGTTCTAGGGTTTCTCTTTGAAGGTCATCTTGGGATTTTCGATATATTTTTTTTATAGAATGATTCTGTTGAGCACTCAACACACCCTAAAAAGTCTGGGCTTATTTTCTACTTTTTTGGGTACCACTTGGGCCTTACACCACTTATTTCTACTTCAGTATGAAAATGCCACCCACGCTTAAATTTTATGTTTTCATGTTTTGATTGTTAGAAAGTCTGTTGGGGCATGTAAGAAACCTTATCAAATTTAAAAGGACTAACCTCAATTAAAAGAATCAACAATCTAAAAGTTTCCCTAAACTGCTTGGGATGTTTCAGCATTGGAAAAGGTGTAAAGTGACTAAAATTGCCTGAGAAGTACAAAAAAAAAAAAACTGAGCATCGTTTTTATCGGCGTCGATGGATTCAAGACTTTCTTCACCCTACGAATAATCCTAAGCATAGATATCGCCGATGAACGATTGAATCATCCTCGACGGATTTCTTAAGGAAGCAACGACCCATGTTTCTCCCAACTCACTTATGAAGATCAACGTCGGTAGAAGATTAAGGTGATGAAAATCATTTGAGAAATAAAAACAACACTGTCGACAACCGAATCCTGAAATAAGTTCGGTATTGGAAAAAGGGAACTAATTGTTTCCCTGACGTAATAATCACTTCAATGACTCTCGGTATCAACAACTATGGCCTCTAGTCCTTCAAACGTGATTTATATCCACGTGATTAAATATTTTCAATAACCGAAGTCGATGTCAAAGTTTTACAGAGAAAAAACATTAACAAACTCATGACATGATAACCCTGATGAAAAAAGAGAAAAGATCTAATATTCTTTTGCGCGAAAAATTTAAATAAGAATACAAGTTTGATTCACAATAATTCCTTAAAACATTATATATATATATATATACAATCAAAAGGGAAAACCCTCTGCCAGGCTCGGTTTACATTTGAATAAATAAAATTTGACGATTCGACTAACCAACCTGGTCGCCGTAAGATTACAAAATTTTACAAAGAAAGGGCAAAGAGGTGTTAAACCACACTTTCAGGAATGTGGAGCAAGAACCCGCTAACTATGCATATCCTATGCGGCGGTCCTGTCTCAGTTTATTTTTCATACTTTGTGGTGACTTATGCTCTGTTGTCACTACCATCCACTGCGTGTCATGCAATTCCACGATTGTGTCTTGTGCTCTCAAAGTTGTCTATGTAGCCAGATGACGCTTCCCCCGCGACCTTGCAGTGGTGATATCCCCTTGGTTTTCTACACCAATTGATGTCGCAGTTCCCTATTTTCCTAGTAGATCTCGGCTATTGCAATTTGATCCTGCTCTAGTTGTTGAGCAGAATTTCCAAGGGAAGAACCCGACGATTTTGATCTCCCCTTTCCTCTCTTGCCTCTTTTGTTGGCTATCTCAACCAACTGCGAGCGATCGATGGGCATTATAGATTCCTTGCAGGCTGGACGTACCTTTGGTTCGGCCTTGGGGCAGTCCCCCTCTCCTTCCTGAATTTTCTTCCTAGGCCTTCCTCTTCTTCGTTATTTAGGTCCTAGAGAAGGTGCAACCTCTAGCATATTTCTCCCAAATGTATCTGTGACCACCCCAAGCTCATCCCTAGACAATGACACTACCTCCGGATTGATAGTTGTACCTCTCGAAACCCATAGAAAGGAATCCTAGGTGCGCTGAGGGTGAGATCTCACACTCAGGTTGCCTTGTTGACCTCGTCCCATGCTTGAATGAGATCCCATAACTACAAAAATGTAAGAGACTTAGAGTGTCCAAAGACGGTAAGGAGTCACTCAGTTGGACATCGCCAAGAAGAATTTACCAAACCAAATTTCCAGAAAATATGAGCTCGACATATGAGAAGGATTGCTCGCAAAGCTCCTGGAATTTATAGGGAAATCAAGGAGTGACGCTAGGCTGGCCAACATAATATACGTGCCTCGTGACATGATGTTTGAAAATTTGGCACGTCGGAGCTAATCGATTTATGCTATCCAGAGCATGAAAGTGTCATCGATTGGGGTTGTAGGAAAACATGTGTTGCGATCCTTTCAATCCTTTTGAACTTACAAACCTCTATTATTGATGAATGACAATTGGTATGCCTGATAGTATAGGTTCTAGAATTTTTAACGACTTTGTCTATACGATATCCGACCCCTCGAGAGCACACACGTGCATAATTTGTCCTCGATGCCCTTTCTTGATGATTCCAAAAGTCAAGTAAGCACTGTGATAATTCGTACATGCATGTCTATCGTACTTGATTTATCCACACTATAACATGTTGAGGTGCTCATTAAAACCAAAGAAGGGTGACAGCTTCGCAGATCACTTAAAGAATGCGTTAGGGATCACGTAAGTATTAAAAATGACTAAGACTAGCAAGCTACACAGGTACATGTTGATATTTTGATTTATTTATGTCAGATCATAGGTTGATTAATTTCTAAACTACTTTTTTTTTTTACTATAGGGAGAAACTTCCCGATCACCGACTAAAGTCTGTCCTATGACTCCACTGGAGAACTGAAATAAATGCCGAGATTGAATCACCAAAGCGATGGGGGATGTTGGTCTGGCATCCCCGAAAACTTCTTTCACATGAGCGACATAGTCAAAGTCACATGTTGAATGAGGCTCACTATGGATTGAATAACTTGCAAAGGTGGCCGATGAAAAGCCAGGGAAAGTGCAACAATTTGCCGAACATCCGATCAGGGCCCGAGCGATGCTACAACAACTAAACTCCAGTTTGGTCAAGTACCGAGCACATGCAGCAAATATCAGAGGAATATATGCAGCTCTGATGAATTTGCATAGATCTTCATGAACCCGAACTTGTGAAGAACTGCTTGTTAGTTGAAGAACCATCCTTTTCAAGAAGATATCTTGAGTTGAGTGTTCAAGAAGTTGTTGAAAGAATACGCCAAGTGGCGATTTTGTGTTTCTTGAACCACACTTAGCCATTAACTTCAGTTAGAACTTTAGGTTATAAATAAAGGCCTCGAACGATTAATAAGGTTCGATGGTTTGTTGCAAGAACTCTTTTCTTTCTAGTTGTTAAGAATTATTTTGGAGCTACTATGAATGAAGAAGTCCTTCTAGACTAGAGACGAAGTTTTTTTCATCATATGCATGTGTAATTGAGCCTGGAGAAGAACTATTTCCTATTCAGTTCATGAGAAGATGTAACAAGTAAGAGCTATCAAATATATTGTCAAGGAATCTGGTGCAATTGATTTGTTGTTCTTTTCTTTAATGATGGAAATGATGAATTGTTGTGTGGATATATGATGAAATATTATGGTAGATGAATTATTTTTCTTGCTATTGATCTTATCATATAAATGTTTTCTTCTAATAATTAGTATTCTCAAAAAGTAATTGGATGCTGACATGGTTAACATATTATTACTAGGCCTGTGGTATAGGATTATCATTTGCATGTTTGAGCAGCGGGTTATCCCAAGCTCAACCTCTTCTGTAGTAGTTAAATTTGCTCTCATTTTGTTTCTTGGATAGTTTAGGTTAAAATATTAGCTAGTGATCGAGTGCTCACACGATTAAAGTATTATTACTAGGCCTATGGTAAGAGATCGCTTTCTGCATGCTAGAGCGAGGGTTATCCTGAGTCCGGCCTTTCCCAGTCTTTAGACTTCCTTATCACTGTGTGGTCAAGTTGGTTTATACCAGATTTTTTTCACATTTATCCTAACTAAAGAGAAAATACCAAAAGAGAAAATCCCAACTAAAGGAGATGCCTCCACAAGAAAACATAAATCCCATCGATTAAATTGGCCGGATCACGAGATCTGGAGAACCACTCCAATCACAAACACTATAGAGTTTAATTGGGCCTCGGTGGCGGGTTTGGTTCCTATTGTTGAGTTAAGGTTTTTAAGACCCATCAATAGAATTGGTGCTAGAAGGAGGGTTTGAGAATGAATGGCTAAATATGTAAGTTATATGATATTCCGAACAACCTATAGATTCATAACAGCCCACATGCATGGCTAGTCATCCAACAGAAATCTCACCTTTATCGAGTACTCCCGAAGCAGATAAGTCACCCCACTCCAAGGAAGGATATCTTCACCTTAAAATACCTTACACCCTCCCTCATGAGGAAGTGAATCAGTTTAGAAGGATTACCAGAGCTTACACCCGGCAAATCAATGTGTTTCCATTCACCCCCATCCTCCCTCGAAGAAAAAAACAAGGCAGACCAGTGGTTAGCACTCCCGACGAAGTTTGCGTACACTCCGTCGAAGACTTAATAGACTTCGCGATCACCGAAATCCAAGAACATCTTGACCTCATACCCGAGACGCCAGCCGGTGACATCTCCAAACCTAATGATATTTCAAAGGAGGAAGAGCCTAACTCCAACTTTGAAGATATGGAAGAGAACAATGGTCATGAGGAGGAGAGATAAGTTCCACTTGGTTGGCTAGGGATGTCGTGGCCATCCCTGGATGAATACACAATCTCCCTAGGCACCCAGAAAATTTGCTCCCCAAGTATGATCCTGAGACCTCAAGATTGCCCGAAGATCATATCAAGAAGTTCATACTCGCCATCAGGCTTATGAATGTTCAACATGAAGACATGGTATGAATACTTTTCCCCTACATGTTTGAGAACTTGTCTTCCACTTGGTATTTTAACTTGCCAGTAGGATCCATAACTAGCTGGACTAAGTTCCAAAAGGACTTCGTAGACAAATTTGCCGAAGAAACTACCACGGGAGCCCTTATGGCTGAATTGTTCATAGCCACCATAACCCCAAATGAAAGGGTCAAATATTTCAATCAAATATTCACGACTATCCTAAACAAGTTTCAGCCCATGGAAAAACTGGCTCAAGAGTTGCAAATTGAGGTCTATGCTAATGCTCTTCTGGCCTCTATTTCCATGTTCGTTAAAAGAGCCACTAAGAAAACCCTTGCGGAGAATTTCAAAGAGGTGAAGATGATAGAGTTCCAGATGAAAGGGTGTAAAGAAGGTCAGGCATCTCTAGCAAGAAAAGAAATCCAGCCCCCTCCCAGGAGAGGACTCCTCTTGACTAGACTGCCAGGGAAGTTGGCTGAACCAACTCCCGATAAGGGTAATGGGGATATAGAAGACCTGCAATGCATGGTCAAGAAACTATCAAATGAGATTATAGATATGAAAAGAACTGCGGGTGAGGGAAACCAAGGGCAAAGACCATATAAGACTTTCTTTGAAAGAAACCAACCTTTCAAAGCAATTGAACCTCCCCCAGCCAACCTAAACATTGAATTAGGGAATGTCGCATCTAATTCTTTTTGTACTTACCACCAAGAGAGCCACTCAGAAAGGGAATGTCCTCAGTGGGTCAATGCCATGAATTTAATGGCCAATCGTTTTCTGGGTGAAGTCTCTCTGACTGAACCACCCAACAGTTCGAACTTTAACATTGTCGATCAAGAAGAGGCTGACCCCCCACAAGACATGGCCATGCTGATATGGGATCCTGATGTGATCGCATCTTTGAACGATCTGTTTAAACCTCAAGCACCACCCACAAAGATATCGGTGGTACAAACACGTAGTAAGGGTCAACCCAGCCCAAAAGATACCGATGTCACTCGTGTCTCACAAAGTAAATTAACTCTCGATCACCCGAGAATGCCTATCGCTCCCAATAAACAGCCTCTAAGAATCCATACGCAGGAATATCCTAAGATAGATTTTAACGTAGTCGAAGATTTGAAGAAGCTGAAAGCTAATATATCAGTTATGGACGTATGTAGAATCCCTCAGTAGAAATACCTTCTATTGCAGGCTCTAAGTTTGGTAGAAAACCCGGCCACCGACGAAGATCGAGAGAAGAATATACCCCCTCCATATTTGGCAAGCAAACCAATGATAAACACCTGCTTAGAAGGTAGGAAGGAGAGACCGTTCGTGCCTCCTTTCCTTTTAACGTTCGAAGTCTTCAATAAGAATCTTCAAAATTGTCTGGTAGATTCCAGAGCATCTTCTATTGCCATTCCCTTAGCCATTTGTTATAAACTAGGTGTTGTCCCTCTAAAAAGCGATAAGCATGTTATACAACTAGACAGAACCTAGGTCAAGGTTATGGGGGAACTCAAAGATGTGATGATCAGGATAGCGACACACCCTAGTTTTGTGCAGGTGATTGACATCATTGTAGTAGATATCCCCGAGACATATGGGCTATTATTGAGCTGAAATTGGTCCGAAAAATCGAATGGATTCTTTAGTACAAACTGGGCACACCTCTAGCTACCATTAAAATGGTACAAAGACATGATTAGGATTGATAGGGATAGGTATCTGAAGCACACTGTTACTAACCTAGAAACCCCAAATGAACCCTCATCTATGGAGTTCCCCGTGCTAGGTAATTATTCCTGTAATTCTTATTTCGGGATTTCGCCCCCTTTTCCATCTAATGTCCCTATTACCCAGAACTCCGAATTGGTTTTTCGAAACCGAGAGTCGACGTCGGCAGGAGGGACCCTCTTCCGTTAAGAATATGTGAAAGAAAACCATGGAAAAAAGATAAGAAAGTAGTAAGGTGACGAGGAGGAAAGAACGGGCAGTGCCCGCTCACAGATCAAGACTATGTGCTTTGATGGATCTAAATCATAGGAAATATTTGGGGTAGGATGTATCCTTATTAATCCAAAAGATAAATGTCATTTTTTATCCTGTAGGATTGAATTTGAATGTACGAATACCACTTCCGAGTATGAAGCTCTGGTACAAAGGTTAAAGAAAATCATAGCCCTAAACGTCAAAGAATTGAAGGTTTTTGGAGACTCGGAGATTATTATCAAGCAGGTAAAAATTGTTGTACATCACAACCCCTCATATTCAAATAATTATCAATGCAAGGTGCACCGACCAGTGGATCATTTTGAAGCCTTTAACATCACTATGATCTCCAGAGCGAAGAATATCCTTGCTGACTCCCTGGCCATGGTTGTTTCACGATTGTCGCCTCCAGATGATCCTGAACCTGAAGCTCTGCCAGTCAGTGGCCAATTCCTCAAACAACATTTTCAATTAAAAAAAACAAAACAAAACAAAACAAAAAAAATTAATAATAATAAAAAAAATTCTTCTTTTGAGTTTCATTTTGTTTTTGTATGTGTGTTTCATAATCTTTGTTGCAGATACTCTGATTATGGTTTCGCTTGATTTTATTTCTTGCAACCTTTGTTCCCTATGCTTTTAAAGGGTTGTTCTCGGCAAGACAGTGGTTAATCTCGAGTCATGTGATATAGTGATCTCTGTTCCAAAATCATGGCTCACACTCAATAATGGAAGCATCAAGGAACCTACGGTTTCTTTGAGGAGTTCTCTAATCTGATTTGTGTAACTGAACGACTTCTAAAAATGTCTAAAATGTCTACTTAGTGGTTGGGAAAACCTTAAGGGGAAGAAGGAAAGGCCAGAAAGGACTACGTGAACCCGAAGGTGAAACTGATAAAGGATTCACCTTAACGACCTCACTTTGGAAGTTAAATAGACATCATCCTCTCTCACTCGCTCTGGGCATCTCACCGAATAAAGGTTGATATAAATGGAGTGAACAGTGGGAGAGGGTATGCAGATATCTCCGCTGGGTCTATGGATGCTCGCTGGTAGTGTATCAATGTCTGTGATGTCAGGGTGACTCCGTCGGGGCTATAGATGCTCGCTGGCAGCGGAGCAACACCATAAAAAGTGATCAAAGGTAATTAAAGGATTAACGCTACTGAATACTTTACCAGATATTTTGTCAAAAGAAAATGGGGCATGAGTTAGGGTATTGGAAATGAGGGAGGAATTGAGGTTAAGAAACCCCGCAGGCAGACCCGAAATAATTAACTGAAGAATTTCAAATGCACAGGTAAAAGGGAGCTCTGATCTAAGACCAGTTAAGTTCCCCTTCATCTTCTGTATCAGCTGAGCTATGGAGGAGGAACAGAGATTCTGCTTTCACCCAGTGAATCACCATTTGTTGAGCACTCAACACACCCTAAAAAGTTTGTGCTTATTTTCTACTTTTTGGGGTACCACTTGGGCCTTGCACCGCTTGTTTCTACTTCTGTATGAAAATGCTACCCGCGCTTAACTTTTATGTTTTCATGTTTTGATTGTTAGAAATTCTATTGGGGCATGTAATAAACCTTGTCAAATTTAAAAGGACTAACCTCGATTAAAAGAATCAACAATCTAAAAGTTTCCCTAAACTTCTTGGGACGTTTCGGCATCAGAAAAGGTGTAAAGTGACTAAAATTGCCTAAGAAGTCCAAAAAAAAAAATGAGCGTCGTTTTTATCGGCGTCGGAGGACTCAAGACTTTCCTCACTCTACAAATAAGCCTGGGCATAGATATCGCCAACGAATGATTGAATAATCCTCGACGGGTTTCTTAAGGAAGCAGCGACCTAGGTTTCTTCCAACTCACTTATGAAGATCGACATCGGTAGAATATTAAGGTGATGAAAATTGTTTGAGAAATAAAAACAACACTGCCGACCGCCGAACCCTGAAATAAGTTTGGTATTGGAAAAAGGGAACTAATTTTTTCCCTGATGTAATAATCACTTCAATGACTCTCGGTATCGACAACTATGGCCTCTAGTCCTTCAAACATGATTTTTATACACGTGATTAAACATTTTCAATAACCGAAGTCGATGTCAAAGTTTTATAGAGAAAAAACATTAACAAGCTCATGACGTGATAACCATGATGAAAAAAGAGAAAATATCTAATATTCTTTTGTGCAAAAAATGCAAAGAAGAATACATGTCTGATTCACAATAATTCCTTAAAACTTGATATATATATATATATATATATATATACACACAATTAAAAGGGAAAACCCTCCTCCAGGCTTGGTTTACATTTGAATAAATAAACTCTGACGATTCGAATAATCGGCCCGGTTGCTGTAAGATTACAAAATTTTACAAAGAAAGGGAAAAGAGGTGTTAAACCACACTTTCGGGAATGTGGAGCAAGAACCCACTAACTATGCATCACTTATGTGGTGGTCCTGTCTTAGTTTGTCTTTCACACTTTGTGGTGACTTATGCTCTGTTGTCACTGCCATCTGTTGTGTGTCGTGCAATTCCACGATTGTGTCTTGTGCCTATCGAAGTTGTCTCTGCAGCCAAACGACGCTTCCCCTGTGACCTTGCGGTCATGATATCCCCTAGGTTTTCTCTTCCAATTGACGTCGCAGTTCCCTATTCTCTTGGTAGAGCTTGACTATTGCAATTTGAGCCTGCTCTAGTTGTTGAGCGAAATTTCCGATGGAAGAACCCAACAATTTTGATCTCACCTTTCCTCTCTTGACTCCTTTGTCAATTTTCTTGACCAACTATGAGCAATCGGTGGGCATTACAGATTCCTTGCAAGCTGGACGTACCTTCGATTCGGCCTTGGGATGGTCCCCCTCTCCTTCCCAAATTTTCTTCTTAGGCCTTCCTCTTCTCCATGATTTTGGTCCCGGAGAAGGTGCAACCTCTAGCATATTTCTCCTGGACGTATCTGCGATCACCCCAATCTTGTCCCTGGACGATGATGCTACCTCCAGGCCAATAGTTGTACCTCTTGAAACCCACAGAAAGGAATCCAAAGTGCGTTAAGGGTGAGATCTCACACTCCGACTGCCTCGTAGACCTCGTCCCATGCTTCAAGGATATCCCATAACTGCAATAGCGTAAGAGATTCAAAGTGTCCATAAACAGTAAGGAGTCACTTAGCTGGACATCGCCAAGACGAATTTACCAAAACAAATTTCTGGAAAATATGAGCTCGACATATGAGAAGAATTGCTCGCAAAGCTTCTGGAATTTATAGGGAAATCAAGGTGTGACGCTAGGCTGGCCAACATAATATCTGTGCCTCGTGACATGATGTTTGAAAATTCAGCATGCCAGAGCTAATCGATGGATTCTATCCAGAACATGAAAGCGTCATCGATCGGGGTTGCAGGAAAACGTGTGGCCCGATCCTTTCGATCATTTTGAACTTACGAACCTCCTTTATTGATGAATGACATTTGGTATGCCTGATAGTATGGGTTATGGAATTTTTAACGACTTTGTTTGTACGATATCCGACCCCTTGGGAGTGCACACACGCATAATTTGTCCTCAACGCCCTTTCTTGATGAATCCAAAGGTCAAGTAAGTACTGTGATAATTTGTACATGCATGTCTATCGTACTTGATTTAGCCACACTATAACATGTTGAGGTGCTCATTAAAACCGAAGAAGGGTGGTGGCTTCGCAGATCTCTTAAAGAATGCATTTGGGATCACGTAAGTATTAAAAATGACTAAGACTAGCAAGATGCACAGGTACGTGTTTATCTTTTGATTTATTTATGTCAGATCATAGGTTGATTAATTGCTAAACTACTTTTGTTTTGACTACAGGGAGAAAATTCCCAATCACCGACTAAAGTCTGTCCTATGACTCCACCAGAGAACTGAAAGAAACATCGAGACTGGATCACCGAAGCAATGGGGGATGTTGGTCTGGCATCCCCAACAACTTCTTTGACATGAGAGACATAGTCAAAGTCGCATGTTGAACGAGGCTCACTATGGACCGAAGAACTCACAAAGTTGTTCAATGCAAAGTCAGGGCAAGTGCAACAATTTTACGAACATCTGATCAGGGCCCGAGCGACGCTACAATGACTGAACTCCAATTTGGTCAAGTACCAAGCACATGCAACAAATATCAGAGGAATATATGAGGTTTCAATGAATCAACATAGATCTCCATGAACCCGAACCTGTGAAGAATTGCTTGTTAGTTGAAGAACCATCCTTTTCAAGAAGATATCTTGAGTTGATTGTTCAGGAAGTTGTTGAAAGAAGATGCCATGTGGCGATTTTGTGTTTCTTGAACCACACTTAGCCATTAAATTCAGTTAGAACTTTAGGTTATAAATAAAGGCCTCGACTGATTAATAAGGGTCGATGGTTTGTTGCAAGAAATCTTTTCTTTCTAGTTGTTAAGAATTATTTTGGAGCTGCTATGAATGAAGAAGTCCTTCTGGACCAAAGACAAAGTTGTTTTCATCATATGCATGTGTAATTGAGCCTGGAGAAGAACTATTTCCTATTCAGTTCATGAGCAGATGTAACAAGTAAGAGCTATCAAATATATTGTCAAGTTATCTGGTGTAATTTTTTTTCTATTCTTTTCTTTAATGATGGAAATGATGAATCATTGTGTGGATATATGATGAAGGATTATGGTAGATGAATTATTTTTTTTTCTATTGATCTTATCATATAAATGTTTTCTTCTAATAATTAGTATTCTCAAACAATAATTGGATGCTGACATGGTTAACGTATTGTTAATAGGCTTGTGGTATAGGATTATCGTTTGGATGTTTGAGTAGCGGGTTATCCCAAGCTCAACCTCTGCTGCAGTAGTTAAATTTTCTCTCATTTTGTTTCTTGGATAGTTTAGGTTAAAATCTCAGTTAGTGATCGAGTTCTCACATGGTTAAAGTATTATTACTAGTCCTGTGGTAAGAGATCATTTTCTGCATGCTGGAGTGAGGGTTATCCCGAGCCTGGACTTTCCCAGTCCTTAGACTTCCTTATCGTTGTGTGGTCAAGTTGGTTTATACCGGCTTTTTCTCAAATTTATTCTAACTAAAGAGAAAATACCAAAAGAGAAAATCCCGACTGAAGGAGATGCCTCCACAAGAAAACATAAATCCCATCGATTAAATTGGACGGATCGCGAGATCTGGAGAACCACTCCAATCACAAATACTGCAGAGTCTAATTGGGCCTCGGTGGCAGGTTTGATTCCTACTGTTGAGTTAATGGTTTTAAGACCCATCAACAGATTCATATAATGAAACTTGGAGGTGTTTTATAATAGATAACAAATAATCTTGGGTGTGAATTTCAGGCTTGAATCATTATAGGTTTGGAGCTATACTCAGTGAAAGTTGAGGTTTTTAAAACTAGGGTTTTCTTCTTCAAAACGAGTCATCTTGCCATTTTCTCTATAAGTTTTTTTTGGGGATGAGTTTTCTTATAATAATGGGTATCAAGTTTCATTGAAGATGAACCCATTTGAATCTTTGTATGGTAGAAAATATAGTACTCTAGTGAGTTGGGATAACCCAATAGATAGAGTAGTAGTTGGGCCAAAATTTCTCAAGGATATGGAAGACTAGATGGTTAAAATTAAACAGAATTTGAAAGTAACACAAGATACATAGAAGAGTTATGTAGATAAGAACAAGACAACTAGAGAATTTGAAGTGGGAGAGCATGCACTTTTGAAATTGAATCCCAAGAAGAGCTCATTGAATTTGGGTAGCTGTACAAAGCTAGTATCTAGATTATGTGGTCCATTTGAGATATTGGACATAATAGAGAAAGTTTCATATATGCTTGAATTGCTTGTTTCCATGAATGTGCATAATGTATTTCATGTATCTTTATTGAAAAAGTATGTTCATGATCCTAACCATGTTATTGATTGGAATTTTATTCAGGTGGAGCCATAAGGAGACTTTCAAGTCCATTCGATGTGCATATTGGACAGGAAGGTCAAAGTGCTCTAGAATCAATCCATAGGATTGGTAAAGGTTTAGTGGATCTAATACAATCATGAAGATGCTACCTGGGAGACTGAGGATTCCATGCAGGAAGAGTACCCATAAATTTTTTAATACTTTTTAAGTTTGGATTTCTCTCTTTTGTATATGCACTAAGGATAGTGCCAAAACAAGGGGGAGGAAAATGTAATACCCCAATTTCGATTCCCCAAATTAATAATGTATTTTTTATTTTTTTGATGAAAGGCCGGAGTGCCTGTAAATTTGAAAGGTTGGAGTGCCTATAAATGTAATAATTTGAATATTAATAATAAAATTGCATTAGTGGATGCAGGATGGATAAATACATAGATAGGGAGATATGATTCCATGAGAATGGGGGTGAAAGGGGATAATTATTTTTATTATATTTATTCACCCATTTTGGAATTAGTTGGGAAAAGTGGTTTCATGAGCTTCTTGGGGAAGGCCACATGGTGATTTATTGCATGTAATTATATAATTCCTACTTTTGGGATGTTTGGGCGTTACTCAATCATTTGGATACTCACCCATTTGGTTCCTCACTCATTGTTACTCATTCCTCATTCATTCAGGTTCACTCTTGCTCTTGGGTTGGAAGGAAAAAGAATTATGGGAGGAAAAGAGCCACGTCTTGTTGGATGTAAGTCACTTTTGATTATTCCAGAAAGGAATGGATTCTTGTGTGCATGATAATGACAAAAGTTATGAAATAATTTTCCAAATTTGAGAATCCTAGGATATTTCCACATTGATATTTCTTGACTAGTAGCATTGGAGCCTTGGAAAAGATTTGGAACAACATGAGGGATTGCATTGCAGAGAAATGGGTTCATTTTTATGGGTTGTACAGGCTGAAGGGGAAGAGAGTTGGTAAACTAGGATTGTTGTGTGGTTTGGAAAACCATGAGATCTTGTTAGCTAATTGTTGTGTGTTTTAGAGTCAGCCTAGGACCCGTACTTGTGGATTCATAGCCCTGGATTGGGGGTGACCTACTGTTGATATCTAGAACAACAATTTTTATGGTTGGGTGGATCGTCCAACGTCTATAGCTAGTTGATGAATGGTTTATTTAAGGACAATTGTTCTTTATGTTTTCTTTATATTTAATATTCCATTATGTATTAATTATCTATATGTCAAATTTACCATGCTTGTTTTTGTTATAAGATTCATTGGGAATTTTTCTGTAACTAATTAGCATGATCTTGAATATTGCATGAGTTCTTTTTTGGAATGCATGTTTCTTGATTAATTAAAGAAAACATTCAAAATTTTTCCAGAAGACGTAAATTTAGAGGTACCTGGGCAGTGGGTATGCCACACATTGGTATCACATAATTATTTTGTGTTTTCTAGAATGGGTACATCACAATAACTCGCACATGAAGACTGGTTAAATTATTTTGGCTATGTTAATTTTCTAATCATCAATAGGAACTATGAAATAGTTTTTATTTTTATCATAAAATTCTTATTCATTTTGTGGCATGCATTGTCTTAAGGTAAATTATTTATGCTCGTGGCTTTTTTTCTAATGGAAAAACTGGTTTTTGATGGGAAGTGTGTATTTTGACTTGTTGGGTTGAATATACATGTTTATAATGAAGGAAAAAGAGGTCATAGATGTAATTAAGTGTATATGATTTCATATAATTACATTTTAGGGCACTTGTATATTATTACATGTAATTAAACTCCATAGGACAATTTATAAATTAGTGTTTAACACAACACTCTAAAAAATAGATGAGTGATCTGAGCATGTGTGAAGATGATTAATGGTAGTTGAAATGACATGATTACATTAAAAACCTCCAGGCATGCATTTAAAATACACAAAAACATTTCCTAAGTTTTTATAGACAAAGTTATGAAAAATTGCATGCATTTTTTAATTAGTGAGTGTTAATATTTCTTGTAATACTAATGTTTATTTTTTGTAAATTTTGTAGAGAAAATCAACAATGGATCATTCAATCTATCCATATGAGAAAACCTTTCCTAGATAAAGAGATCGACACATGGCAGCAGAATTGTGTAATATTCCAACTTTGGAACTACACAACATTGTGATTTAATTTATTCACATTGGAGGAAAACGAGTTATTATCCATGTTGGTATTGGGTATTGGGTGCAACCTGATATGGAACAGAAAAACATAAGTGTAGATAATTGAAGAGGAAATTTTTTCAAAGATAAGAGGCAATGTCTAAAGACACCGTTATGACACTTAAAAAAAATGCATTGCGATGTGAACATCACAACGCATATTGGAAATCTTGTACATAACAACTATATCAACATTAGGATAAGGACCCATCTGGTCTTCTATTTATAGCTTCAATATCTAATCAAATTCCAAGGAATCGGGAATATCCTGACCACATATAACCATTGGTGGTTGGATTTGACTTTGTCAAATCTGTGTTGTCTAGTCATCTCGACAAGGATGCTTGACCTGACCATCGATGTGTCAAACTCGTAGTTGATTGTTCATTTGGCTGATCCACTAACCTTCTTTATTCGACTACTAGCCAAATATATGACCGATAAGATTGTTGACTACTTGATTGATTGATGTAGAGATATGGTCAATCACCCGGCAAATGTTTTCTATATTTAGGTTGACCTCCTAATCAATGGATTCCGGGAGAAGTGTGATGAACCATCAAAACTTGATGTTCCAAAATCCCCCCATCAACACACAAATTGTTTGAATAAAACTCGAGACCAGGGTTATCAGAGTGTTATAAACCTAAATTGCACCATACATGTATACCTGGCATCAGGCCTTCTTACTTGCCATTTTGGCCAAGCCATCACTAAGTAAATGTTCTTAAAAACACTATTTTTGAAGATGTACATGCCTTGAAACATTACTTCCCATGTATGTATGCTAGCTGCACCATTATTGCCCATGTACGTATGCTAGTTGAACCACTAAAACCCGTGTATACTTGCAAAAGTTGTAAAAATTAAAAAGTTGCAAGAAATTCGTTGAGATTACAGGCTATTGGGTAGTTTCCTAACTATCCCACCACCTCTAGCCTGTCACCCAATCGAATAACAATCCTTTTGTCATATAAAATGAGGTTTTGGGGTCCCATTCCAAATTAAAGCATAAGAATAGTGAAATTATACCCGTTTCACATCCCCTCCTTGCCCCAAGAATTTGCAGCCACCTTGTGAGTTTTGTGCTAGAATTGCCCATTCTTGCCTTTTTCCTCCATTACAAGCCTAATCCTTTCCCTAAAGAGAGGTTAAGAGGAGAAAGATACATGGAAGCGCAGTTGGAGCTTGGTGAAGAGGATCCTGAACCAAGTTCGAGGAGCAGTTGTCGATCTCATTGTCAGTAATTTTGTGATATTATTAAAAAATAATACTTTTTCTGTGCTGAATATGATGTGTTCAATATTTATGTCTAATTTATGTTTCATTCTGACATCTAACCCACTAATTAATATATGAGATGCATGTTCGTAGTTCTTTTCTTATTTGTTTATGAATGCAGGTCAGACTTGGGAGGAGACTTGTAGTCGAGGAGCAATCGAATGCAAAAGGATAGACACCAGACGCGGAGTTTAAGGTAGAGTTACCAGATCTTTTTACCTTGTGTTTTATGCATGAATGTGGGGTGTATTTGGGGTAGTTTCTAAAAAGTAGGAGACCTTAGACAGTTATATATGCCTACATGTTGAACCCTAGTGTGGTCCATAGGGGGGTTTTCCCACCATCTTAGAACTGGTGACCATACTGGGGATGCCTCTAGGGTTTTTTAGGGGATATGTTTTGGGTGTTTTAATTGGTTTTACTACCTTTTTTGAGTTTATGTAAGTTTGTTGAGTCTTTAAGGGATTCTGGTTACCTGTTGGTACCATACCAGTTCTCCCTGCCCTGTAAGGCTACTTGGATGTTTTATTTTTTTGAGAAGTTACAGAGGTGTAGACAACCTGTACTGGGTCTGCACGTGTATATACACGCTCTTCTTTTAGACAGAACGCATACAACCATAGGTTGCTTAAGCACCAATAGCGTTCCTGTGTCAAGAAACTTTTTCCTTAATAAGGGGCAGTTAACCTCTTCCTTGATTGAAATCCGACTTCTCAGGATTTATTCATTAAGTATAGTGTCTCTTTTTTTAGACATGAAGCCTAGGTTTGATGTTAGTTTGGTTATCTTTTTAAATATTTCTTGTGTTTCCTAGCTTTTTAAACTTATTTTTAGCTTGAAATTTTAAGAAAAATGAGTTGCATTTAGAATCTTTTGTTACTTCTTCTTTGATTGGAAGAAAATATACAAAAAAAATTAGTTTGTTAGATCTCTTTCTTTCTTGTCATTTTCTTTGCATTGTTATTTGAAAAAGAAAAAGAAATTAGCATAGTGTTGTGTTTTCTTCTCATCTTGAAAGAATTTCAAAAGAAGAAAATAGGAAAGATAATCCTTCTTTGCTAGTGTTCTTATAAGTTTCATTTTCTGCAAGAGTCTTAACAACATCAGTTGCACTACTGCACCCTTTTTTAGTGAATCAAGCCAATAAAAAGAACGCATAATTTAAAATCAACTAGAATTTATGTTTTTAGGGTCAATGAACTAGTTTAGGTTAGACCCTTGAATTAGGTTGGAGAGGAAACTCTTCAAGGCTTATAAACAAACATTGGAGTCAGATCTAGGGAGTGTAAAAATTCCAGTAAACATGAAAGTTATCCGGGACCCCTCTCTAACACAGGGGCTAAACACAAGGTCACGTGCAGAACGGTAGCGGAGATAATGCCTCCAAAGCCAAACCAAGTGTAGTGGGGAACACATATAGAGGACTTGTCATGGGATACTGTCGATTTCATTTGCCTATGGAGCTTCGTGGATCTTGAATCCATTCTAGGTCCTCAGTTGTCTTTCAGACCACTTTCTTTTGATACCCTCGATAAGTTTCAGGCTTGATACCCTGCTCATTGTGGTCCATCCGACTATCAACTGTACTCGCCTGGTGACTATTCGTGAGCTGGCAACCTAGTTGCCTTTATTCTAGAGACTTACACACGTGATTGCGGGGGTATACCATGGTACCTAGGGAAAACATCGGGCTAGGCATTGCAGAGTATACCTAGAGGGTGCTTTCGTGTTCGAGTTTCACTTGCACCGGTAAGTTTCTCTAGTGTTGGTTGGCGTAACTATTCTTCCTACTAGATAGTGGTGTGCTTGAGTTTCCTTTAGGAATTTTTAGTGTGTTCTCTGTGCTACCCAGTTTTCCATAGTGAGTTAGTCAGTCATTGATTTGGGTCTCTGAACTAAGGTGGTAAACCACCCACTCTGTCAGTCGGGAGGAATTTTCGATCTTCCGCTTAGAAATGTGGAGCCGCCTCTTTATAGGCGTTGTTTTGATAACATTGATTCATTGGAGTCAGTGCACGATACTTTTATAGAATTGAGCAATCCTGCAAGGGGAGAACCTATGCATAAGATATTCATGGCTAAAGATTCTGACAATACCAACCAAGGAACCCCTTCGCAAGGGGATTATTGTGCTTTCCCTTTCTTCAGAAACGTTGGTGTCCCTTTGATGGCCACTTTGTACATTCATGGGTTGAATGTGGGACTATCGGTTTGGTTGGGTACTGTTCCAAATGTCCCGAATTCTCTTGACGCTTCTGATTTAAGCACTTTATGCCATGGGAACCATGTTGATGTTCCTTTGTCAACTGATTCTTCTCCTCCTCCTTTTCCTACCTATGGTGAAAGTACAATTACTAGTAATCAAAAGTCTAACCAAAATAGAAAGAGGAAGAATAGGAATAATAAATCACCAACCTTTGTGAGTCATGTTGGAGATAGGTCGACAAACTCTATAAGTCACGTTGAACACCAACACCCAACCTCTGCAAGTCATGATGGGGGCATGAACCTAGTCCCTGCAAGATATACTAGAGTTGAATCACCAACCTCTGCAAGTCATGTTGGAGATAGGTCCTCAACCTTTGCAAATCAGGTTGAAGACCAACACCCAGCCTCTGCAAGTCTTTCTAGGGTCAAGCACCCAACCTATGAAATTCATATGGGGGGAAAAAGTCCAATCACTATTAGTCATACTGATAATAGTTATCTAGCCTCTGCGAGTCATGTTATCAACCCATTACCAACCCCTCCAAGTCATGTTGGAGATGTACAACTAGTCACTATTATTCATGTTGGGCACATTGATTCTATAGAGAAACCTAGAGGGATAGGATGTAAGCCTAATTTCCCTTGTAATATTTGCAAGGGAGATCACCTTACTAATTTATGCTTGGCCTTCCAGAGGTACAAATATTGTGGTCCCTGTTTGCAAGATCTTCTAGTTTTGATTCTTCTGAGGTTTCCTAATAGTCTATTCAGCCATTGGTTGAGAAAGTGGTCATGCCAATGCAGTCATCGACTGATCCCACTCCTCTTTTTGGGGGTGAGGTTCCTTTAGACCATGTAGTCTCATAGCCTATTCATCTATTGGTTGATAAAGTGGTCACACCAATCCAGTCTTCAACTGATCCCACTCCTCTTTTTGGGGGTGAGGTGCCTTTAGACCATGTAGTCTCATAGCCTATTCAATGATTCGTTGAGCAAGTGGTCACATTGATGAAATTTTTGGTTGATCCCACTCTTCTCTTGGAGAGTGTCGAGTCTACCAAAGTGGTCATGTAATTGCAATATTCAGTTGATCCCGTTGTTCTCTTTGGAGAGTGATGTGTCTACCGACTATGTTTTTATCATTTCCAGTTCAGTACTTTCATAACAAGGGGGCATTATGCTCACTTCAAACATGCCCCCTCCAAGCCCTAGGATGGTTTCCTTTGATTGGAATGACCTTTTTGAGCCTCATCTTCCTTATTCCACACCCTTTCAAATAAGGGTTGAAGTTAATTCAACAAACATTTATCGATGTATTGTGGATGAAGGAGCCTCTATTTTATCCTCCTCCGTTTGGAAAGTCTTGGGATCTCCCAAGCTTGTGTTTGCTTCGCATGTGTTGTTGGATTTTGACAGATGTACTAGTGAATATTTGGGGATTCTTCCTCAGTTTCCTATCTCATTAAGTGGGAATATTGTCCTGGTTGATATTATAGTGGTGAAAGGCCCGTTAGATTTTAATATGCTTCTCAGGCGTGATTATGTATATGCTATGAATGTTGTGGTATCTACGCTTTTCTGAGTGATGCATTTCCCTCACAATGGAAGCATTGTCACTATCAACTAACTAGCATATGATAATCACCATTCTAATTCAACGTTAGTTCAAGCTGCCTCTTTATATGTTCCTAGTGTTCATGTAGACTCTACCCCACCAAGGGTTAGTTATGTGGAGTCTTATCCTCAGTGTTCAATTGCTTATGAGTAGGAACCTATGAAATCATGTTTGCCTTCTCGAGACTTGGTCTCAGTAATTGATCCATTGGTTTATCCAATGCAGGCATGGGAGCCCTTGCTTCCCCGTCTTGGTCCAAGTGATCTTGAGTCTCCTTCTGAGTCTGATCTCATTGTTTGTATATCCTCAATCCCTCATGCTTGTGATTCTTCATTGATAGTCTCTACCAGTCCTGGCCATAGCCTCCATCTTCATATGGAATATGGTCAGTTTACTTCACCCTTTGGGACTGTTGACCCTCATTTGTGTGATTTCTTGGATTTTGAATTTCCTTCAGATGAGGTTATCCTTGATTCCATGACTATAGTTTCTATACTGTGGGAGGACTTACATCGTGGTTTGTTTGTTCTTCCCTTTTGGGAGACTTTTCAAGTTGACTATCGAAGTGACTCTTGGTTTGAGCCTAGCAATGGGATCTACCTAAACTAGTTTCATACATGATTTGTATTCCCCTAGAGTCTTCTTTAATCCCTTTTCAGAGTCTCTAAACATGAAAATATTGTCGAGCGATCTTGTTTCCCTTCATGCTCGTAAAAATTAAATTTGAAGGCATGTTTGTCTGGCGATAGTTTACCCCTTTTTTCGATCTGGATGGTCAATTGTACAAATAAATGTATACTCTAGGAACTTCAGTTCACTAGAAGATTATTCTCGGGTATAAGTTTAACCCTTTTTCGGGAATGAGGGACTAAATTTACGAAAAAGGAACCTCCACGGAGTCCATAGTTAAGCTCTTTTTTGAATCCCTAAAATTGAAAATATTGACGAGTGACCTTGTTCCTTCACACTCGTTAAACTGGTTCAGAATAACATCCCCTATGGAGTCCATAGTTAATCTCTTTTCAGAATCCTTAAAATTGAAAAGATCGTCGAGTGACCTTGTTCTTTCACACTCATTAATTGGTTCAGAAAAACATAGACTGGCATGAGATTACCCCTATTTTAGGCCTGTATATTAAGGAGGAAAGAGGTACACCTCAGGAGATTCATCTCACCAGGAGAGTTCTCCTCAACAAATTTTACTTTTTCACGCTAAGGAGACTAAATATAGAAAAAGGCAACGAGTCCATAGTTAAGTTCTTTTCAAACTCCTTAAAATTGAAAATATTGTCGAGTGATCTTGTCTTTATCAAACTCATTAAAATTGTTTTGATTAGACGTCTTTTCGGTGCTAGTTAACCCCTTTTTCAAACCAATTAGACTACCTTCGAAAAAGGCACCCGAGTGGAGTCTTCTTTTGCACTTTTTCAGACTCTCTAAAAATGAAAAACCACTGAGCTTACCTTCTATGGGCTCGTTAAAATTACATTGAAGGATGTTATCATTGTGTCCTATTAATCACATTTGAATCCCTTCGTCTTTGGCCTAATGTCAGCTCCATGTTGCTCTCAAATGAACCTTTGAAGCATGCCTTATACACAAGACTTGTAGCACTTTTCCTCTGTGTCTTGACACCTTGACCCATGGAGGAATTTTCTCGAGTGTCCTTTCCCTGCACATGTCTCCTTGCTCTGAGAATTAGTGTGTTCCTTGCGCTTGGAACTAGTATGATTGCGACACTCATTTCTCCTTTGTAACGTAGCATTCTTCTATTCCTTTTCAAGGTTTCCAAAATTATTGAAAAAGACAAAAAAAACAAATATACCCCAAAAAGAGGATGGGAAAAGTATTTTCTTTTTATGGCAGCATAATGAGTCCCCCTTGGACAAAGCACATCCCTTCATTTTTTCATCAAGCTCTGGGATTTAATATGACCTTAGGAAGTTGTTCTCACTACATAGAGTTGTGTCCTCCTCTGTTTGGTTATTCTTCCAAACACATGAAGAGTTTGTGTTGCCTCCTACATCATGAGATTATGTGAATGTCATGATGCCTGAGTCTGATCATGTGTCGTGCTATTTTCCAAGGGAATTTTTACCCAACCTGATTCATCCTTTTTGCAGTTTGTCTCTTGACCTCATGCCCATTCATCCCGAAATTCCAATTAAGTCCTTTTTCAAAATAACTGAAGTTCTCTGCCTGATCATCGAGATCCCCTTGTCTGTTCCCGACGAGCCGTCGAAGACCTTTGGGTAGCACATTCATACACTCGCATTACAGTCCTACTCAAGTTTTGAAGATATTGAAGTTCTTTCTCAAGCTCTGAAGGCCTCATCTCCAGCCATCAGGCATCTTTGGCTTCTTGAATATGGATACTATACATATATATCTTTGATTTTGAGATGTAGATCCACTGTGTATTGCTCACGGTTACACTTTATATAGTTATATGACATCGATATCCAGTGTATTTGATTGGAAGCCATGATTTATTTCATCCCGAGCATGGGTATGCCCACCTTAAAGAGAAATTCATTATTTTTGCAGATGGAACCTCCCAAACTCTGGTCCTGGGCTCACTCGCTTTGTACGTTGGTGAAGATTTGTAATGTATTTCAGCGATCAGATTCTCTTCTAACCTTATACATTAGGGGGGATATGTTATAACCCTAAATTTCACCATACATGCATACTTGGCATCAGGCCTTCTTACTTTCCATTTTGGCCAAGCCATCGTTGAGTAGTTCTTCTTAAAAACACTAGTTTTGAAGATGTACGCACCTAGCACCATAATTTCCCGCATATATACACTAGATGCACCATTACGTCCCACGTACGTACAGTAGCTACACCACTATAGCCTGCGTATACTCACAAAATTTGTAAAAAATAAAAAAGCTGCAAGAAATTCGTTGAGATTACAGGCTATTAGGTAGTTTCCCAACTGTCCCACCCCCTATAGCTCGTCGCCCAACCAAATAACCATCCTTTTGTCATATAAAGGATTTTTTGGGGTCTCATTCCAAAGTAAAGCATAAGAACAGTGAAAATATTCCCGTTTCACATCCCCTCATTGCCCCAAGAATTTGCAGCCACCTTCTGAGTTTTGTGCTAGAATTGCCCATTCTTTCCTTTTTCCTCCATTACAAGCCTAATCCATTCCCTAGAGAGAGGTGAAGAGGAGAAATATACATGGAAGAACAGTTGGAGCTTGGTGAAGAGGATCCCGAACTAGGTTTGAGGAGTAGTCGTCGATCTCATTGTAAGTAACTTTGTGATATTAATAAAAAGGAATACTTTTTCTGTCTCGAATATGATGTGTTCAATCTTTATGTTTGATTTATGTTTGATTATGAAATCTAACACACTAATTCATATATGATATGCATGTTCGTAGTTCTTTGTTTTTCTATTTATGAATGTAGGTCAACCTTGGGAGGAGACTTGTAGTCAAGGAGAAACCGAACACAAAAGGATCTACACCGGACGCGGAGTTTAAGGTAGAGTCACCAGCTCTTTTTACCTTATGTTTTATGCATGAATGTGGGGTGTATTTGGGTAGTTGCTAAAAATTAGGATACTTTAGATGGTTATCTCTGCCTACATGTTGAACCCTAGTGTAGTCCATAGGGGGGTTTTCCCACTATAGCATAGAGGTTACCAACAAAGGTACCGATGTATTCTAGTAGCACTGACATATTCAACCATCTATAAGGGAAGGAGGTCTCAACTGAAGCGTAACCGAGACTTATGTAATATAGAGTGTTTTAAAGAGGACACACCAGAATATATAGTGCATTACCATACAAAAACATACTTGAATGTGGAGACATCATATCATTAGAAGTATTAAACCAGTGAATGCATCGAATAGTCCATGTTACGCAACATAAAGATAAACATATACATTACATAAGCTTGTTAAACAATATTGGAATGATCAATTACACAAAATATAAGAGATTGCACAATAAAGAGATCAAGAATCCATAAACATAGTAAAAACTCTTTGGTGCTCAAATAATCCTTCATATATTATCATATCACAACCCAACACACATAGAGTACTTCTCCCTAGCATGACTTATACCACATAATTGGTAATTATGCATTCTATTTGGACTCTTAGCCTTTTGTGAAAGCATAGTTCATTCCCCAAAAATACCTTACAATGGCTTGTCACAAAATACGATAATGGTGGAAGCTTAACGATAGAGAAAA
Source organism: Picea engelmannii (assembly GCA_009831015.1). NCBI lineage: Eukaryota > Viridiplantae > Streptophyta > Pinopsida > Pinales > Pinaceae > Picea > Picea engelmannii. Next base: position 64,855 of record ML783392.1, on the reverse strand, counting down.
AGAGACTGAACAAAACTCAAGAGCATACCAACATCAATTTTCCAATAAGTCAACAACAATAACCTATTAGCAGCTTAACATTAGCAACAACCTTTTCCCATTACATGTTCACATATTTATGCCTATCCCTTGGGTATTTATTTGACTTCTTGCATCCTCTAATGTCTCTCCTTGATTCCTCTTTCTTTTCCCATGCGCTCAAAGGTTCTCTCTCTTTCCACTTCTTTTCCAGCTAGCACATGACTAGTTTCCTTGCTCGAACAATTGTAGTTATCTTTTTTCCACTCATATATCTCACTAATGTACTAAGTTGTTCCGAAAAACTTTAATATTTCCGTAAAACTAGGTGGTCTTCAAAATGGATGGATCCACAAGCCCCAACCACAATATTTGACTCATATTGAGTCAAACTGATCGCTCATTCCCATGGCCCTCTACAAACATATTTCTCAAGTCGAGCACAATGGCAAGGGTCTTCACAAAAAATGAATCTTAGTGTATGACCCGATCCTACTATTTACTCGCAAAAATAGAGGCATCTGCGACAAATTCCTACGCGACGTTGGCATCAGGCTCCTTGGGCTTAGTAGCCAACATAGTATTCCACCCTGTGTCAACAATGGATTCCTACTGCTGCAATAGAATGTACTCAACTTGGACAGTAGGCCTAAAATGCCGAAGTGTTGTCTTTGAATCTCTATTAGCATCATCCATGGAATCCAACCTGTCATCCTCATATTTTATCTCGACAAAATTATCCACTTTCTCGATAAGGTCAACAATGGTCTATGCTTCTCCATGCATCTTATTAAGCCTAGCACGTAGCTCTTTGACATGTTTACTGTGTTGGTCCAACAAGCCAACCCATTATGTGACCATATTGAAGATTCAATGGCATTCCTCGGTCCAGGCATGAAGTGAGGAATTGACAGTGGTGCCCTCTTCGACTGCATGTGTAAGATTCTAGAGGATCTCTTCAGGTTTCTCCTTTTCCTTTAATTTGAACGCAACTACCTCCTTTTACAGGGCATATTTCTTGGCATACAATTGGGGCCATGTAACAACAATGAGGTCAACTCTATCAGGTGGTGCAACTGGATTAACATCTTTTGGAAGATCAGAAATGATGTGTCAGAAAGAAGGCCAAACTTGAACAAACTTTTCTATGACTACTGCAACAGTGGATTGGACATGTGACCACAAGTTCTTCTCATATTATTTGGATATAGTGGAGGTAGAACAATCCTGAACAACCTCTATTTCATCCCATCGAGTTAGGTAATTAGTTGTTGTAACTATGTATCTTTCCTTGGAATGCTTGGAAGGGGGATTTATTTGGCCAATGAAATCAATAGCCCATTTTTCAAATGTTTGCAGTTCTCGGATCAAGTGTAGAGGTAACTAATCATGATGAGAGGGATTCCCCACTCTTTAACATACATTATAGGATCAATCATATTCCTTAGAATCTTTAAACACTATGGGCCACCATAACCTTTCTTGAAATATATTTCTGGAAGTAGCCTTGCCGCCAACATGTCCTCCTGCAACTCCAGCGCGACATTCCCATATAATATTAGGTCTTTCATGGTCTAGGAAACAATGTCGTAAGATTTTATCCAATCCTAATTTCTACATTTGGCCTGCAATTAGTTGATAGTCTACTACAAGAACCACTATGTGCCTTTTCTGATTTGCAAAATAGCCATCCGACATAGTACCAGTTGTTAAAAATAATGGATTGTTTGAAAAATAATCATGAATAGTCTCAATACAAAAAATATCTGCATCAGGGAATTAATCATCTACAACTTTTGTACTTTCTCTCGACTCTAGTTTAGACAAATGATCTGGCCCCACATTTAGTTTACCATGATTGACAATGAGATCAAAAGAAAACTCCTAAAATAACAACAGCCATATGCAAATTATACCATCTAACACAGGTTTATTAACCAGATACTTTAAATCAAAGTGATTAGTAAAATACTTAAAATGAATTCCTAGCAAATAATGTCTAAACTTTTGTAAGGCATAAACCATTTCCAAACCTTCCCTTTGAGTTGTAGTATAGTTTCACTCAGCTTGGGAAATCTTTATTATAGCAAAGTAGAGCAGATGATAAATATTTCCTTCCCCTAGTTGTGCCAGATAGCACCCAACGCAATCGAAGAGGGATCAATGTGCACATGGAACTCAATTTTTCAGTAAGGAGAAGTTAAAATAGGTGCAAAACTCAACTTTTGTTTTAGTAGGTTGAATGCTTTATCATAGTCTCGAGTCCAACAAAATTATTCGTATTTATTTAGTAGTTGTTCCAAAGGGGGTCTTATACTTGCATAATTCCTAATAAACTTGTGGTAGTATCAAATATGGCCCAAAGTAGTACACAACTATTTAAAAGTAGTAGGAGGAGGAATATTAAGAATTAATGCAACTTTCACAGGATCGACTAACACTCCTTCCCTACAAACTGTATGTCCTTAAAGATTCCCAAAGGGTACACAAAAAATACATTTTCTTATATTAAGGGAAATATATAGTTCTTTGCAGTAGTCCAACATCAATTGTAATATCCCAATGTTCTCTTTGAGTAAGTTGTACATAGTCCAATCATCCAAGTATACCTCAAGAAACTTATGAATGAAGTTGCATAATGCTATGATCATTATCCGAGAGAACACTATTGGGGAATTCTTGAGACAAGAGGGAATAAAATTATAGGAAAATGATCCCCACTTGGTAGTGAAGGTAGTGTTTTTATTGTCCTCTTCTGCAATTCAGACCTGGTGGTATCCAAAAAACCCATATGTAAAGGAAAATGTTTCATTTCCCGCTAATTGATCCAATACCTCATTGCTAAAGGGGGTAGGAAAGGGATCATGTACACAAGAAACGTTCATGCTTCTGTAGTCCACACAAAATTTTATATCATCCATACCTTTTTTGGTTTGGATGACGATAGGACTGATCCATTCAGCCTTAACAATAGGGAAAATCAACCTAGTTTCGAATATCTAATCAATCTCCTTCTTTACTTTCTCCTTGAATCTATGTTTTAGACGGTATGGCTTGTGTTTAAATGGTCTTGATTTAGGATTTAACTCTATCCTCATCTCTCCTAAATGTCCCTTAATTCCTTTTAGTTCTGAAAATGTTGTAGGGAATAGGTCCTCATATTCTCGCAGCATAGATTGTATCTATGTCACAATCTACTTGTCCCAGTAATCCCCTATTGAAGCTATCTTAGGGTGGTCCTCACTCCCTATGTTTATTTTTCACAACTTTAGGGGTTTAGAATAAGAACTAGTAACATCATCCAACTTAGTGTCATGCACAACTCTAGTGTCTTCATATTATTTAAATGTCAAATGCATAAGATCTTCTAGGCCTTCGAGGTTTCTTGGGTCTTCATCAATTTTACTACTAGTCAGAGGTATTTTCACAAGGGATGGGTTGAAGATATGATGAAGGAGGTATTAATGTTCATGAAAAATAGTGGGAGGATGTATAGGCTTAAATTCAACAATAAAAATCATTTTCTTAATCTGTTGCAAAGCTAGAGTGAATTTTGGTGACTTACCCGAGAATAAGAAATCTTAGCAGAACTAGCTTTGAAGGATTTCCCAGCAAGAGGTTTGGCATCGAGCCTCCTCATGTACATACCAAGAAATTGTAACCTATCCCAACAAGTGAATAAACTGATGTACCCAAAATTGGGAAGGTAATTGCGCAAATTCCCATACCTGAATACAACGTGCAACATGTTCCCATGTATTAGAAAACCCATAGTATGCTACCAAAGTTGGGGTCTGACTATTTGGTTCCTACTCATGATTCAGACGAGTAACCTATGAAGGGGGAATAAATCGATGTTGTATGACTCGCTTCACTTCATCCCAAGAAGATAAAGTACTCTTGTGGGTGGCCCACCATCTAGCTGAAGATGATCTTAATCCAACATCAAGTAAAATAATTATTTTCTCTGGCACAACTTTCTCCTCCAACTCAAGAAGAAAGCTACGTAATTATGAAGTTACATCATAAACAGGGTAGTCTCTAAGCTCTGATCCAATCCTCCTGGAAGCTATAATAGTCATGCAACACATTGAGAAGCTCTCATATCTTTCCTATTTCCATTTTTCAAATGATACCTCTGAATCTTCCTTTGCATATTGAATACTCCACCAGCTTATCGATCCATCTATAGTAGGGTTAATGTAGTCTACCCACTTCCTTGTAGTCAGAGTGTAGAGGTGATCCAAGGCATCTTATTCCATATTTTCCTCAATTGGATCTGTATATCAAGGGCCTAATGGTTGGGTTACTTTCATACCATCTTCTTCAAAAGTGGTGATTTCCTTCTTAAGGTCTATGAGAGATAAATCATCATAAGCCCAACCGATGCCCAATAGAGATGGGTATGGGTCCTTTTCCCCTATTATTTCTATGACATCGAATTCTATGAATGTTTTAATTCCGGCTAAGTTCACTTCTATGTTTTATAGACTCCACAGAGGATATACACAATATTAATTGTCCATGCAAATTTGAATAGGTGAACAAATAAGCTTGGGCATGCCCATGGCTTCCTAGATTTTCTTCGGTAGTATGTTGAATTCAGATCCCAAATCTTGCATAACATCGCTAATTTCATAGTCCTCGATATGGGTATTTAGTCAAAATTTCAGTCCAGATATTCACTTCCTCCTCTATATACTACATGTATGTCTCTCTGGAAGATGAACAAAAACCAGATACTCTATAATTCCTTGAGCCTCCACAATCCCTTTTAATGTGTTCCACAACTCCTTGGTGAGTCGTTCATCATCCAAAATGTCAGAAATCAGAGCCATAAGTCAATAGTCTTATGAGGTCTTGCCAGAGGATCCTTCTATGCAACCAAATTTTCTGCATGGTCAGGTTGCAGTAGGCTTAGTTCTTTTACCCTCGGTGCTACAGGATTAGAAATATATTAGAACATCTCTGCAACATCCTAAAATTATTTTTTTTGTACCATGGGGTCATATTTAACATCTTCCAGTACTGCCTTGAAGATATTACTTTGAGTCTAGTTATCAACATTAACACTAGTCCTTGTTCCTCCTCGAGTAACAATATTAATTTTGGGTTCCTTTTCTTCAGTGATAGGTCGGGGCTCAAAATTTATCAAGTTTTCACCTCAGTTCCTTGCATGATATCCCAATTTTACGATCAATTCAAGGAAATCCTCGGTGGCGTGGGTGTTATTTCTATAGTGGTCACACCAAGGACGTCTCATAAGAGGACAATCTCTAGAGAGATGTCCCTTATCATCGCAATTATAACACCTATATGATCCTCTGATGTTATTTCTCTTGCCTATGAAACCTCTTCCACCTCGATGTCCTCATCCAAATCCTTGAGGAACATCGTAAACCCTAAATGCAGATTGATCCCGTCTTTCCGCCGGAGTATCCAGAGTGCAAAACTGCTTGGTGGTGTGAGTAGGTGACCCACAAAATTTATAGTGAATTGTGTTCATGAAAGGGGTATAATTATGTAGGATGGAGGAATGCCAAGGGAAATTCTCGTGACTTTTGAAAATTTCACAATATTCATTATTCTAACTCCATTAATGATTTGGAAAGGTGTGGTACTATATAGGGATATGAATGGTACAGTAGATGTGACTTGAAAAATCCCTCCCAATTGTCCTACTAGTGGAGGCACCATCATTTTCAGAGTGGGTCCTCCACCCCTCAGTCTAGGACATTTCGTCGATGCATGACCCTCAGTGTAGCAACCGGTCCACTAGACCTGTGAGAGACTTGCTCTAGGAATGGTCATTTCTTGAATTTTTCCATTTAACATGGAAATATGGCCTTGCAGTTGCATAATATTATAGTCATCAAGTGGTATTATCATCTGACATATTCTAGGATATCCCTCCATCGCCTCGATTTTCATAGAATTTTATATGGATTCCCTGTTATAGAAAGATTTTTCTCACCCTATGCAATCTTGCAGAAAGGGCCTTTTTCCAATTCCCTATGCAAGATTTTCATCCCTTTCTGCAAATCCCAGAGATAAAAATACATTTTTTCCACCTATACGCACCTTGCATATTATACAACATGCGTATATGCAGGTTGCACCAATACAACCCATGTACATTGGGATTTGTGCCCAAAAATGAAAAATGGTGTCAGGTTTCCATGTCATGATAGGAGATCAATGATCCTTGGCCTTCCATATACTGGAAATGTTCTGAATCATCCCTTTGGTTCCATTTGAAGGCTATAAATGGGCCAATTCTAAGCTATGGAAAAGAGGAGAAATAATTCAACTTTGAGAGCAAAGTTACTCTAGAGAAATTATTTACTTCATATTGAGTCTACATACCTTTGTCCTTTAAGTTTGAACAGAGTGTTCATCCCCCAAGATCTTCGCTTATTGATTGAGAACTTCATTTTATCTCTTCTATGAGATTGCCTTCGGTGGAGGATTGAAGTGGTGGAGGCCCAACATGAAGGAACTTAGTTTCTTGGTTCCTAACTGTGCCGACACAGAAGTCTATAACATTTTGACTTATGCTGATCATATATTAATAGAAATACTCTTTTCGTGTCCAATTGATATATTTCAAATATTTGAATTATTTTTCCATGGGCGTATTTGTTATGTATATTAATGGATTATGCTATTGAATGCGATAACATCACATATTATCACCATATGATTTATTTTCTTGGTTGTTGAGGACTATTTGTAGGTATATTGTTTTGGGTCAAGTGCTCAACGGTGGACTTCATCGAATGTTTGGATGAGGTAGGCCTTTTATCTTGTCTTGCTAGCATATTTTTTTATATAGCATACTTGAGAATAGAGTTGATTTCTGCAGTCATTTCTATCTGTTTTCGTTTACCCTATCCATAGAGATATTTTCCTCATAACATTCCCCCAAAGTGGCTATCCTCTATTGGGTTAACAAAATGCGGGTTAATGGTAAAATTGCCTAAATGAATCACTCCCGTTGGTGGTATTCATGAATGGGTTTTTCTAATTTCCCTATTGTACACTTAAACCTTTGTTTATACTCCCATGAATATTCCCAATCTCTCTATTTAATCTCCCACAACTCAGAGAGGGATTGTTGTTCTAAATGGGGTAAATACAATTCTTCTATGAACCATTGTTTGAATTGAGAAAGAGTGAAAGACTATCCTTAAGGATTTATTGGTTCAATGAATTTCATATACCATTTTAATGCTCAATCCCTTAACATGGTTTGGAACTCAACTAGTTTTTTTTCATCTAAAGTTCCACAAGACCTCTAGATGGATTATAAAGGAACCAACGTTGTTCGACATCCTCATCCCCTTTATCCTAAAATTATGGGTATTAGCTGAGGGAACTAGAGTATTGATGCAAAATTCAAGGACTTGGGGACCCTATTAAGATAAATCATAAAGGTCTTGGTTGTGGTAAAACTAAATAACTTTCCACAGTACTACTACATATAATACCACTCAAACTGGTTGGACTAGAATGAGGAGAAATGACAAAAGTTATGGGAAAGTTTATTGTAGAATTTACCATATTTGTAGATTGAGCTGAGGGATTAGGCCATTCAAGATTGGTTCTTGTTCCTTCATGATGTGATTATTTAACCCAAGGGGTCACATTAGGAGGCCATATCATATCAGGTCTTGTAGGATGCTTCACATCTTTGGGCAGTACAAGATATCATTCTCCCACAAGTTCTTCAAAGGTTACAACTGAGTATTTTTCCTCGGTGATGACCCCTATCTTTATTTTTTCTTCTGAATTGTATTCACCTCATCTACTCTTGCCATAAATCTCACCTTTCTCTCCAAACCTCTCCTTCAACCATTGATTGGCCATCCTTCCACACATCTTCAAATCCCTTAACTTCTCTAACACTTTTTATGAATATTCTCGAAGCTGATATCCTTCCACGACTGATTAGGCATCTTCATTAAATTTCACATCTTTTTTCACCACCTCTATTCTATCACAACAACCCTTTTCTGAGCCTTCTCATCTCTAGCATTCTTCTCATGATGACCCCCCATAACTAAAAAAAAATTGTACCCTAAGCCATGAACCCTCACTTGAATCACCCACTTCTCATGAGCAAGGGTTTTACACTTCCATTTCAACTGAAGGAACTATAAGCATTCCCTCTTCCACCAACAAGATCTTAATCCACAACGAGATTTCTCATAGCAATCTTCCTTGAGTTCCCTCGTAGAATACTGCTTCTTCCTTGGAGAAAGACTGGTGGTTTCCAACAATAAATTCAATGATATATCCTTCCAAGGTGTTATGTATCCAGAAATACAAAACTCTAGAAATTTGATGACACAACTTATGTAGAGCTACTAGCTGCTCAATGTTTTAATTAAATATTCTCTTGACATGATGTTTAAATTCTGGCACTTCTTTCAATTGGTCAAGCCACTGAAATACTTCTTTCAGAAATCATATCTAAAATATTTTGTACTGATCATTGGATGGTTCAATATACAAGACAACATCCTTCACAACCCTCAATCTTGTATATCATATCTCAACTTCTTGAAATATGGCCTAGTCACACTTTCTTTCCCACCAAGTCTCAACGTCATACTTGAAGATGTGATATTGCATCCTATGAAAACTCACTTAAAAGCTGTGTCCTGGAAACCGGACCATTTTTTGGAAAAACATTGGATATTGGGGTTCCAGGATGTTAACATCGAAGGCACCACTGTATTCTAGTAGCACTGACATATTCAACCTTCCACAAGGGAAGGAGGTCTCACCTGAAGCACAACCGAGACTTATGTAAGATAGAGTGAGTTAACGAGACATACCATTAGATCTGGTGCATTACCATACAAAACCATACTTGAATGTGGAGAGATCATATCATCAAAATTATTAAACCAATGAATGCATTAGATAGTCCATGTTGCGCAACATAAAGATAAACATATACATTACCGAATCTTGTTAAACAATATTGCAATGATTAATTACACAGAAAAAACATATTGCATAGTAAAGAGATCAAGAATCCATACACATAATAACAAATATTTGGTGCCTGAATAATCCTTCATATATTATTATATCATAGCCCAACATACATATAGTACTTCTCCCTAACATGATTTATACAGTAGAATCGGTAATTATGTACCCGATCTAGACTCTCATTCTTTTGCGCAAGAACAATTCATTCCCCAAAAATACCTTACAATGGATTGTCACAAAAGCAAATAATGGTAGAAGCTTCAAGACAGAACATAAGAGAGACTAAAAAAAACTCAAGAGCATACCAACATCAATCTGACAATAAGTTGACAACAATAACATGTCAACAACTTAACATTAGCAACAACCTTTTCCCATTACATGTTCCCATATTTATGCCTATCCCTCAGGTATTTATTTGGATTTTTGTGTCCACTAATGTCTCTTCTTGATTATTTTTCCTTTTTTTTCACACAGTCGAAGGTTCTGTCTCTTTGTGCTTCTCTTCCAGTTGACGCATGACTGTTTTCCTTGCTGACACACTGGCAGTTATCTTTCCTTCACTTAGATATCTCACTAATGTACTAAATTGTTTCACAAAACTTTAATATTTCCACAAAATTGGGAGGTCTTCAAAACAGAGGGGCCAACACATCTTTAGATATTTAAGAGGTAAAATTACTTCAGTAGGATACATCCCCCCATAATTGCAGATTCATGAATCCCAAGCATCAGACAAATACTGATAAATATATCTTTAGATAAAGGCTTGGTGAATTTATTAGCTACCTGATTATCTATGTTGCAATAGAGAAGAGAGACACCATTCTCATGAATCAATTGTCTCAAATAGTGAGCATGTATCTTAGTATGCTTCATATTAATGTGGGAAAAAAGGTTTCCAGCAACTCAAATGACACTTTGATTCTCACAGTAGATTGTAGTCGAGGTCTAAACATGAAAGCCAAGTTCAACCAGAATTTGAAAAATTCTAACTTCCTTTGTACCTGCATGAACCATTGCATGATATTGTGATTCTGTAGTTGATAAAGAGACTACCTTTTATTTATTGAATGAACAAACAAATGGTCTAGTTCTAAAGAGAAAAACATAGCTAGAAGTGGACTTATGATCTTCGTTGTCTCCAGACTAGTCAGAGTCGGTGAAGCCGACCAATCAATCTAAACTTCAACAATATTGGATACCAGAAAGGGTAGTGCCTTTGAGATAGTGAACAATTCATTTGACTACTTTCTAATGGCTTTCTCTGGGGTCCTGCATAAACCGAGAAACCACACTAACAACAAAGGAAATGCCAGGTCAACTGTGATTAAGATAAATGAGACTGTCAGCCCATTGTTAATAGAGTGTAGAATAGACTTTGGGAGTTTGACAAGTTTTAATCAGATTTACTCCAGATTGAAAAGGAGTAGCACAAGGATTAGAGTCGTCCATATTAAAATGTGTCAAAATATCCATTACAGGTTTATATTGAGAAATTAAAAAGACATAAGACAGTGGTAATAATTGAAGACCCAAAAACAAATGTAGAATGAAAAGATCTATCATGTCAAAGGAGTCAACAATTTTCTTCTTCAATCTAAGAATGGGATAAGTGTTATTTCCATTTATGACAAGGTCATCAACATATACAAAAATAACCATTTTTTTTCAATTATTATGGAGGACATATAAGTTGTGATCATATTTACAATGTTCGAAACCAAGTTGAAAAAAGAAACTATTGATCTTAGCATAGAAAGCTCAGGAATATTGTGTCAAACCATAGATATAATTCTTGAGTAGTCAAACCAGGGCATAATCTATCACAAAATAAGGAGGTTGTTCCATGAAAATATATTCATACAAGTCACCATTAAGAAAAACACTCTTTGCATCCATTTGATGGATTTTCCATACAAATCGAGTAGCAAGAGAAAGAATAAGTTGAACAGAGTTCATCTTTGAAACATGGGAAAATGTATGAGTGTATTCAATTCCTTCTTGTTGAGAAAATCCATTTGAAACCAATAAATATTTGTGATGTTCAAAAACACCTTCAAAGGTAAATTTGGTCCTATAGACCCATCGACACTATACAACATTATTTCCTTGTGTTCATGGAACTAATTCCCAAGTCTGTTTCTTTGACAAATAATCCATTATTTCTGGATAGCATGCTCCCATTTAGGTTGAGCTTGGGCATATGAGTAGGTAATAGGATAAGAAGTTTTAAGTAAATGAGTCATCAATACAATGCTAGCATGTTTATTTTAACTGCAATTTTGTCAGCCTGAATAAATATCACTGACATCAAGTCCAACAACTTCAATGGTATTGGAAACCCATATGGGTAGAAAATAAAGGGGTGAAATATTGTTTACTAAAAAAGGTCGATCACAAGTCTAAATAATTTCAGTCGATGGAGATGGTGGACCAGTCAAAATATATATCGATTTACTAGTTGACTCCGTGGTCAATGGTCTTGTCAAAACATGAACACAATTCAACTATCCAGTCAAAGAAATGAAAAACAAAACATGAGAATCATAGTTGAAAACAACATCAAAGTGATCATCCTATAACAATCCAGAGGAGGAATTCAACAAACTGATACCAAAAGACTTCTCATTAAACCATACATTTCGTCTAATAATGGCTTGTTGTTTGATAGGATCAAACAATTGATAGGCTTTAGACTATTCAGTGTATCCCATCATGCTGCAAGCATAACTCTTTACATCCAATTTCTCTCTATAATCATTAGAAATATGATCCCAAACAACACATCCAAACACACGGAGGTGGCCAAGTGAGGGATTCCTTCGACAACATTATTTGAATGGAGTCACCAAAGGAATAAATCAAGTCCAGATGTGATTGGGTAGATATTTTTGACAATAGACAGCTTCAGCCCAAAAGTGAGGAGGAAAATCTTTGGCGTACAAAGGACATCTAGCCATTTCGACTAATGTCCTATTTTTGTATTATGAAATGTCATTCTACTAAGGTGTATGAGGAATTGGCTGCTACCAGTCAATATCATATCAAAATAGGTATTTTTCAAAAGGTCGATTTACATAATCATCGCCATTGTCTGATCTCAGGCACTTGATGGGTCAACCAAATCGATTTTCAGCAAAGGATCTAAATTCTTTGAAATTTTCAAATACAATATTATTTTTGTTCATAAAATAAACCCAAGTGAAATGAGAGACCATGTTTTTATGCTCTCCACACTTTTCCAGAGTCAAAAGGTTCCTGATGATGCTTTCCAAGGACACATCCTTTACAGACTCCATCAAGCGGAAAAACTTGAGGTAAATTAGAAACCATATTCCAATTTTCCATCGAATGAATAATTTTAGAACTCAAGTTTCCAAGCCGTTCATGTGAATTTCAACTTCACTCGTTTGTGTGAGAAACAAGAGAATTCGGTTCATATTTGGGTCAAGTCATGTGACAAAATTTATAAATATTGTCCTTCGGGTTGAGATACCCTCCGGTGACATTCGATTGACCTTTATTTAAATATAAAACAAAGAACCAATATGGAAAAAACTCCATGATTTTACCTATATTTGTTAATTGAAAAAATGAAAACATATTGGCATTGAGGTTTGGTACATGATAGACATCGACAATTCTCCCATGTCGTCAAGAAACATCACACTGAAAACAATATCGAGAGAAAAATCATCAACAACATAAATATTCCTCTCCACAAATTCATATAAAGAGGTGAACAAGGAAGCATCCTTACCCATATTATGAGTGCACCTAGAGTTTACTATCCATTCTTTCCATGCAGAGTGAAACAATAAGGCTTGAGAATTGTTTCCTTTGAAAGTGAAATTATCAGCAGATTGACGAAAAATGGACATGTCTCCTTCAAGGTGTTTAACCTTCTCCTATAAATCATCTCACTTATTGTAACAAACCTTTTCCACATGTCCATTATTTCTACAGTACTAACATGTATTCTTATTTTGACTTTGATGGGGTGCATCTATCTTCCCTTTAGGTTTTTGGTCCAAGAATGTAGGTATCTATATAGGGGTATCAAACCATCCTCTTTTTTTTGTGATTTGACTTTCCATTTCCCTAGAGGAAGTGGGCTTGATGTTTACCACCAAGATTTCCTTCATCAAAAAAGCTATGCTGAATAGTGATCAAAAATCCATAGAAAGATTCAAACATGTAATCCTTACTATCTTCCATGTGTTCCTTCCAGTTGGTTCGGCAAGTAAAAAAAAACATGTCGAATGGTGTTCTCAAATTCATCAATATCAAATTGATGAGTTTTCCATATTTCTTATAATAATTATTTCCAAATTCTACCAATTTCAGTTACAATTCCTTCACACATGACAAGTAGTCCTCTATTCTATCAATGAAATGAGGATCGAGAGAGATCAACTCTTTCTGCAATTGCATGACATGGATTTCATCAACTCTGTCGAAAAACAACTTCATAGTCTTCTATACTTGATGAGAGAGGATGATTCCACTGATGTGAAAATGAATCTCTCGTGATATATAGGTCTTGATGACCCCTACAACCTCATACTTATTTCTATCAATAGTGAACTTTTCCTGGTCTGTAACAACCCTCCAGTAAGCTGAACATCAACAAGTGAGCAAATAGAATTAAAGTGACATTAATTTTTGTTTAAAGTCAAAGAGAATTTTATCATAACGCAACTAATTTCATCATTAATATTAACATGTAAATAAAATAATACTACATCTACACAAAAGGAACAACAATTTTATTATGTCAATAACTACTTAATGTCTAACTCTACTTCTAGAAGTTTCCAACTAGTGACACAACATGATAAACAAATAAACATTTGACACATATAACCTTCTAAGATGGTGCATGATGCACCTTGTTTATTTAGTCTGAAGTGTAGATAGTAATTATAAATTCATTATATCTGTTTGCTTTGTAAATTATTTACTATAATTCATTAGGTTCAAGTAATTAGTATGAATCCTAATATAAGATGATAATGTCTGCCAACAAAATTTAAACAATAATGAGATCGTAATAAAATAAATTCATTGCAAAAACTTAAAATTTTTATTAGAAGTTTTATTGCCTTCTATACATTTACGACTTAACATGTCAACACAATATATAAGAGTATATGTATAAATACACAAAGTAGAGAGTCCCTACATATCGGGCGATTAAAATTTTAATCAGACCACTCTAAGTTAATGATACTAAGTCTGAAGGGTGGTAACCAATCTCTCCCTGTTTTGTGTGGCGAAAGGGCATCGTCTATTGTTAGTGGCCAATTGTCACCTTTCTGGAATTGACAAGGAAAGAAAACGGGGAAAGAATTAACACTGATTCTTATCTGGCAGTATAGACGTATCTAAACACCAACTGCAACTATCTTAACTAGAAGATAGAAATGATAATGTCTTTCACTTCAGTTAGAGTAATGATACTCCACATGATCTCCATCCTAAAAGATATTGGATTATAAAAAGCTTAAAATTTATACTACAGTGGAAATCTATTAAATGATGCACCTAGTATGCGTGCTTCAATTGCATCAGTTATGAAGGTTTGCTATTGAAATCCTTTCTAAACGAACATTACCAGTTCGACTAAAGAGGTAGAGGACAATCATGCAAGGTTTTTCCATAAACATATTTCTAAAAGCACATTGTTCTATGTTCGGTAGAGATGAACAATAAACATATTCGACGACCACTGTAAATTTTCCATTAGGAACTGATGTCTATTTTAATAACGCAGTCAATTTTATAATTTACTCGTACCATATAACTACAAATATGAGTAGTTCATATTTGTATCAACAACACTATTCAATATCAAGATTCTCCATCACTGTAGCTAAGGGTTATTTTTGAATCGACTATTATATACAAATTTGTTTTTCTTTCATTAAGAACTCCAATAAATCTGTACATTTTTATTTTTTATTTTTAAACAAGAAATTGATCTAATTAGTTATAATCTGTATAATAGATTACACTTGTCAACATTATCATGGAACATATATATATATATATGAAATTTTTATACCAATAACAAAATCATTCATTCCATACTTCCTTAATATACATAAAAAAACATTTTATTAAACAAATTTTCAATTAAAAAACAAAATACCATGACCAATGATTTGATGATATATGAGGATGACCATCAACCTAGAAACTTGCATTATGTTATTCATAGAATGCTAATGAATGACTTCACTGGAACCTCACAACCAACGCTAGGGGTACTCTTCTTCTCCCTTATCCCCCCGAGCTGCAAAGGGGTCACACATAGAGTTTCGGATCCAAAAACTACCTCAAGCTTTCCCTCACAAGGAGAGGATTCAAAATCTTGCACAATATTCGATCCCAACTCACATAAGTAAACTTAGTCTGCATAAATTTTAAGAACATCTCATTCATCCAACAATAGGGTGTCTTTCCTTCTTCCTCACCTTTCTTTTATAAATATATTTATCTTGACACTTGCCTTCTCATGCAATATTAGCTAATTTGAAATTTCATTTTTAAATATTATACACCCCCAACACATGTCACACTTTCCCCAAGTTGCACATGTTTATATTTTTTTTATTTAAATAAAATAAGAAAATTCCCTCACACCCACAATTAGTTCTTATATTTTCTCCTAGTTGTCCCTTAGATCCCCAATTTCTCTTTTATTGTGTCTCCTAACTAATTTATAGTTGGAGTTTGATTAGGACTCTTCTCCTAGTTAGGATTCAGAGTCTAGATTGACTTAGGATTCAAACTCTATGTTGACTACCCATTCTCTCATGAAAACAATTTCTTTTGATTAAAAATTCCTTGTATTGATTTCATGCACACATTGTGCACATGTCATAATATTTTATTCTCCCTATAATAGTTTTTTTTAGTCTAAGATTTTCCTTAAGCCCCTTTAATATAAATTCATTTAGACATAACCATTTTAAACTTTGATTTTATTATGTTCCCTTTCATAAATTAAAGTAAAATTATTTAAATTCATATTCTCTTTTCTATCAGTTCTAAGTAATTGTTTTAGTCTCTAAGGTATTCTGTGTTTCTATTTACTCATTAATTTATTCATCTGAATTTCCCTTTAATACCCACCCACGTTCTCCAATGGTACCACTCGCCATTGAATTAGTTTGGAATTTTTCTGATGTTTGGAGTCATTACTAAACTTGTAGACCTTGTGTGAGATTAAGGGTTTACTGAGGAATAAAGAATCCACCTTATTGCTCACCCCTCAAAAATCCTCGTGAGTGACTGTCTTAGTCTGTACTCATGACATCATGAACCTATCATGAACAAGCTATTTGTTAACCTTCATTTTAGTTCACGATGCAAGTGCTAGTAGGCTATGACAAGGATGGTGCCACACCTCTCCCTCATATATCTGTGTATGACCCCTCTACCCCATATGTGAGTCAGATTAGAAAGTGTCACCATGCATGCATCCACTGACAAAGATAATATTAAAAACTCATATACATGAAATCCTTAACTGAATCATCATATAAAACATATGTAATAAAGCAAGTACTCATAATCAAAGTCAATAGTCCACTCCTTGACTCAATCCAGAGTCCAAGGAATTCCGTCAATGCCATAAACATCATCATCATGTCATGTTTCTTGCACACTTAGGAAACCTCATCATAACACTTGTCAATGCTATACATCAATATTAATAACATATCAAATTTCAATACTCAATCATAGCATAAACTTATAAACCAAATCAAATAATCATAATGTACCATGTTTAACCAGATCACTTGCATGCAAGTGTCCTCAAAGAATAATCAATGTTATGAACATGTGGTCAGTGAAAATATGGATGTTACATACACCCCCTCTTGTTTTAAACTCTGTACTAAAGTTTTTACAATCTAACAATGAAATCATTAAATATAGATGCTACTAATCTATATATCAAACTATCAAAATAAATAAGGAAACTGCCGACGCATCTCGTATGCATCCTCCCAAGTAGCATAATGTGGACTATAATTGTCCCACTGGACCTTGACCTGATCAAATATTCGATGTTATAGTTGTTGAGTGTGATGGTCCAGCATGTGGATTGGCTTCACTATGAGAGAACCCTCACCTAATACCTGCAATGAAATTAAGTCAATAACATGTGATGGATCTGAAATATAATGAAGTAAAACTAAAACATGAAACACATCATGCATATGCCTCAGAGAATCTGGTAAGGCTAGTCGGTAAGCCATGGGTCCTTTCTTTTATACAACTTTGAAAGGTCCCATAAACCTTGGAGAGATTTTATAACCCTTTCCAAACTTAATCGAACTCTTATGTGGATTCACCCACAATTTTTTTTTATCACTAACCTCATAACTACAACTTATATGATGTGCATTTGCATAACTCTTTTATCTGTCTTCTACTTCCTTAATCCTTTTACTTATGGACTGCATTTGATATTCCATTTCTTGAATCACTTTTGGTCCCAACAATATCTTATCCTCTATTCGATCCCAACTCAAAGGTGTCGACACGGTCGTCCGTATAGAAACTCAAAAGATTCCATATTTATCGAACTCTGATAGCTATTGTTGTACACAAATTCTACCAAGAGTAAAAATTATTCCCATTGTTTTTGTTGATTGATCACATACATTTGAAGCATATGTTCTATAATTTGATTCATTCTTTCTGTTTGTCCATCGGTTTCGGGATGATATGATGTACTAAAATTCAATTGTGTTCCCAAATCCTCTTGGAAACTGGTGCAAAAACATCCAGTGAATACAGATCCTCTATCATATATTATCTTCCTTGGTACACCATGCAATCTTACAATTTTATTTACAGAAATTATCTCTATGTCAAGTGATTGATACATCATATGAACTGGAATAAAATGCGCACTCTTCATCAAAGTTTTGACAACTAGAAATATAGAGTCGTGTATTTTTGTCGTCAAAGTCAATCCAAAAATAAAATCCATCGATATAACTTCCCATTTTGATTTAGGAATCATATGTGGTTGTAATAATAATGTTGGGTGTCTATGTTCAGCCTTCACTTCCTAACATTCGAGACATATCGCCACATAGTTAACTATATCATTTTTCATTCCCTTACAAAAGAATAGTGGTTTAATATATGGCTTCATTTTCATGACTCCTGGATGAGCTTCTTTCAAAATTAAATATCTCAATTCTTCATTTGGTGGTACATATATTCTTAAATTATACCTTAATATCCCATCACTATCCAAATAATATGCTACTATGTTAATTGTTCCCTTAATATATGTGATATCAAAATCATAATCACTTAGAAGTTCTGACCAATGTCTTTGTCGCATGTTCAAGTCACTCTGAGTAAAAATGTGTTGCAATCCACTATGATCAGTTTTCAACTCGAGTTTACGTCCAATAAGATAGTGTCTACAAAATCGTAAGGCATAAACAATCGATAATAGTTCCAAATCATGTGTTGCATAAGTCTCTTCATGGATTTTTAGTTTCCTTGAAATATAAGCAATAACTTGACCGTCTTTCATTAGTACTCCACCTAGTGCTTCCTTGGATGCCTCAATGCATACTAGGAATTCCTTGTCCATATCTGGAACTTTCAATACTAGTGTTGTTGTTAGTAATTATTTAAGCTTATGAAATGCTTCAACACATTTCTATGAACATACAAATTTCTTATTCTTCTTTTGCAATTTCGTAATTCAATTTGCTATTTTTGAAAACCCTTCAACGAAGCATCGATAATAACTTGCTAAACCCATAAAACTACATACTTGTTGCACATTTGTCGGTGTTCGACATTCCATAATAGTCTCTACCTTTGATGGATCCACAGTGATAACGTCTCCAGAAATAATGTGTCCCAAATAATGAATCTTTGTCTGATAATATGAAAATTTTAACAACTTTTCGTACAACTTGTTTTCTCTTAAACACTGCAAAACTAATCTCAGATGTTCATCATGCTCCTCTCTTTTCCAAGTGTAAATTAATATGTAGTCAATAAATACCTGTACGAACTTGTCCAAGTACTCGTGGAATACCCCATTCATTAAAATCATGAATACATTAGGGGAATTTGTCAATCCAAATGGTAATACAATAAATTCGTAGTGTCCAAATCTTGGATTAAACATTGTTTTAGGAATGTCTTCCTCTTTGATTCGCATTTTCTGATATCTCGATCTCAAATCAATATTTTAAAATACAGTCGCCCCCTTCATTTTGATCAAACAAGTCATCAAGTATAGGTAATGGGTATTGATTATTGATCGTGGCTTTGTTTTATTGACTATAGTTGATGCAAATCCTCCTTGATCCATCCTTATTTCTTACAAAAGTTATTGGTGTACCCCATGGTGTTGACATCCGATATGGCGTTCTTGCAATTGGTTATGTTCTAGGTTTTAAATCTATAGTAAACTGTAATTCCTTTTTCGGTGGTATATCTGATAGTTCCTTAGGAAAAACATTAGCAAACTCTGATACCACTGGAAAGAATTCCAATATTTCTGTGTCACCCTTTTTGTTAAGATATAATATGGCATACAAATTACATCCCTTTGCACATATTTTCTGTAATTGTAGGGAAGAAATAAATCTTAGTGATATTCCTTGGTTTCTTCCTACTATTACTCTAATCTTCCCTGAATCATCAATTAAACTTAATCATTTCGTCGTACAGTTAAGTATCGTGTCGTGTGATTCTAACCAATCCATTCCAATCACAATTTCATAGGATCCCAAATTTGTGAAAAAGTGGTTTACACATGTGACGAATTCACCTTAATCAATAATACAATCCTTAACCTTTCGTCCAACCTTCTTCTTAGAACCAGATGCCAATTATACATATCTAAACTCATATTGTTCGAATTCCTTCACCTTAATTATTTTGAGCACAACATCAGATATAAAAATCTCAGTAGCTCCTTGATATATGAAAATACTAAACTATTGATCTTCTATCATACCTGAAGTATCGAGCACTATAGAATGATTCTTGACCTGACGGTTATTCATCGCTACATGAATCCTACAGGCCTTGCCCAGATATCTTACTATCATTTTTCCTACTGATCTAGAATTTCTTGCCTTTTCGATAGGATGATCTCTCTGATAGTGGATTTCTCCACAAGCTCAACATCTGTTCTTAGGACCAGTGCTCCTAGTTCCAGAGGAAGAATCTGTTGGTCTAGGGTTTTGAGGTACTGATATGTTCTGTGAAACAGATCTATACCGTTTATCCCATTGAGGATGACGTGATTTCTATTGTGGTGGTGCTCTATATAGAGTCCTATGATTGGTAGCTTGTATGTGTGGTGTACAAAATATAGATCCTCTGGGTGTATCACAATTTCCAGAAGTTTGTCTAACATGTGTTTGTTGCTACAACGCTCTATGTGGCGTTTGTCTTGTCTTCCTAGAAAGAGTCCTACCTTGAACCCATCTGTTCAACTCTTCTTCAACAATAAAATCATTTTGTACTGCATTGTGAAACATTTGAGGCATTATGATCCTCACTTTAGCATGAATGTTGTAGTTTAGACCAAAAACAAACTTATTCACCTTTAACTTTTCAGTGTTAAGTTGTGGAGCATATCTAAGCAACTCCATAAACCTAGCCTCATACGTAGGTACTGTATGAATTCCATATCATAAATCGTTGAATTCATTAATATGGTGTTCAATGAACTCATTAGATAGGAACCTTTATTAGAATCACTCCTTGAACAATTCCCATGACACGTATTCAACAAACATATTTGGTTGTGGTAAGAGTGTCTTCCACCAGAGAAACACACTCCCTTTCAGTTGGAAGACCACCATTCATACCTTCATGTTGGAGTTATAATCACACAATGAGAAACACATTTCCATATTCTCCAACCAAGCTTTGGCATCTAAACCATCCATAGAACCTAGGAACTCAGGAAATTTTACCTTCTTGAGTTTTCTATGAATTCTACAACTAACTACAGGAGGGCATTGTGAACCCTCATTAGGTACAGACTACCTACTCTCATCGCGATCAAGGGGATTTATCAACATGTCTGACATCATCTAGAAAGAACTCATCATACCCATGACATCACCCACTGCAACTTGATATTTCTCGGTAGTTTTCTTTTATCCCTGCAGAGTAGATCCCTCAAGTGTTGATGTACTTGGAGGAAGCATATCTATTCCTCTCGCACACCGAAGTCTACTCATCCTCCATCCTCTAACCATGATACCTTCCATGAAAAAACTCAAATTATATTAGTGATACTTATTCAATTAAATATAAGCATTGGAAGTCGTAACATGTCCGGTATCGCAAAGTGAAACTCTCTCTGATACCATTTGTAACAACCCTCTAGTAAACCGAACATAAATGAGTGAGCAAATACAATGAAAATAGCATTATTTTTTTTTAAAGTCAAAGAGAAGTTTGTTATAACACAACTAATTTCATAATTAATATTAAAATGTAAATAAAATAATACTGCATTTACACAAAAGGAACAACAATTTCATTACATCAAGAACTACTTAATGTCTAATGCTACTTCTAGAAGTTTCCAACTAGTGAAGGAACATGATAAACAAATAAATATTAGGCATATATACCCTCCTAAGATGGCGCATGATGCACCTTGTTTCTTTAGTTCGTAGTGTAGATAGTAATTATAAATTCATTCATTAATTCATTATATCCATTTTCTTTCTAAATTATTGACTATAATTCATTAGTGTCAAGTCATTAGTATGAATCCTAATATAAGATGATAATGTCCACTGACAAAATTTAAACAATAAGGAAATTATAATAAAATGAATTCATTGCAAAAGCTTAAAATTTTTATTCAAAGCTTTATTTCCTCCTATCCATTTACGACTTAACATGTCAATGCAATATATAAGAGTATATGTATAAATACACAAAGTAGAGAGTCCCTACATATCAGGTGATTAAAATTTTAATCGGACCACTCTAAGTTAAGGATACTAAGTCTGAAGGATGGTAACCAATCTCTCCCTATTTTGGGTGTCCAGACGGTACCATCTATTGTTAGCATCCAGGTGTCATCCTTCTGGAATTGACAAGGAAAGAATGTGGGGAAATACTTAACACCAATTCTTATCTTCCAGTTTAGATGTATCTAAACACCAACCGCGACTATCTCAACTAGCAGATAGAAATGATAATGTGTTTCACTACAATTAGAGTAATTATACTCCTTCACAGGATTTCCATCCTACCGCTTCCCAACTTGACTATTTCATATCCTATATCAACACAAAATATGCCCAGTTGTGAAGAGGTTGACCTAACACGAAATAACTATCAGTGAAACATAACAATAACACTTTGAAAATCAATTAGGTCCACTTGCCTACAATGAGACACAGTTACGAGAATCTTAGAAATTATCTCGAATTCGCTTTCATCCCAAAGAAAGAACACTAGGTTTGGAAACAATCATTCGAATACCCATAGTTCTATCAACCAATCATATTGTACCACAAAATTACGAAGAACCATATATCTTAAAGGAACCAAGCGATTGACGGTTAAATTTTAACTAAGACTAAAAGTCAAAACTATGATGGAAGTTTAAGTAAAATCCTTACAATATCAGGGAGATTACTGTGGAAACGTCTGCATTTTGATCATTTCCTCTTGCAATTTCTTCTGAACCATAACCTATATTTAGTTAGAATTAAATAAAAAAAGATTGTATATATATATTTTTTTAAATTCGATTCACACCCTACATATTTTCATTAGTGAAGAAAAAAAAAGGAAAGAATCTATTATATTAAACTATATTACTTATATGTTTCACATAAGTACTCTTCGATAAATCCATAATCTATATTACAAACATTTGACATTCCAACAATTGAGGTTAATAAATCTAAGGTAAACATTCGAAAAAGAAAATGAACAAGGTATCTGAAACCACCACTCCTAGTACAATTTTTGTATGAAAGCCTGATCAAGAAGTACCACTATTACTGTTGGGCTGCAATAATCAATACATTAAGGAATAATCCCTCAATAAGGTACCCTTCATGTAGTGATTGGGATTCTCTTCAACGAACACAACATTCAACGTTACATATCTAAATAAAAATATTTGACAGCATAAGACTGCAGCTAATTGCACAAACACTTCATATGAAATGTAAACAAAACTCTAACATTTAAAAGTAATTGTTGGACTATATCGATATACATAAATTCAACCTTTCAGAAATTAAGTGAAACCCAAAAACAATAAAAATGATATAATGTGAAACTCTAGAGGGAGAGTAATGAATAAGGTACATAATTCCCACTGGAAATCTGAGACTTGGTTGCAACGAAATATTGGGGTATACTCAATGAGTATAGGAAGATAAGAAACATATAAATATAGGAATAGAATAATTGTGTCGATCCATCATTAAAACATTGCTCTTATGGAAAATGTTTACAATGGCTATGTTATTGGTAGTCTTCCTGACACGAAGTGCCTAATTATTCACAGCCAGGACCTTCGAGATCTTAGATTATAATAGGATTAAAATTTATACTATTTGTTGGATCATGTTGTCATTGATGCCAATGGTTTGTCATTGATGCCAATGGTTTGATTACTTGGGAGATTGTTGGATCATATGTCATTGATGTAAATGGTTTGGTTTGATTGATGTCATTGGTTGATGTCAAGTAAT